>JABJVR010047178.1:0-28692 GCA_025773905.1 Chitala chitala | reverse complement strand
GTCATGCTCTTGCATTGTCTTCAGTCGGTGTTTAGTGTGAACAGAAGGTGCAGTTGACAGCCTAAAAGAATTGCTGGGTCAGAGAGGTTAAATTAAACAAATCTGCCCATTGACTTTCTGTCTTCTCCACCTTCCATTAATATCATTGCTTCTGAGCTGCAGGGCTAGGAAGAAACCTTTTTTTATACGGCTGTGAGCACGGAACCAGAGATTCAGGGGCAGACCCCCCACTGTGAGAGACCGCCACAGCGTGTCAGCGCTCACAGACAAATATGCCGTTAAATTTAACAAATTGATGGAATTTTGCAGATCTGATTTGTCTGTGTCAAGTGTTTCTGCCTCTGTGGGTGTCTTTGTTCTTTAGCACAGTTCTACTGCATATACTGTTACATATTTTTAGTTTTATAGAACCTTTTAAACTGTTCCCCAAACAAGTAGTTCTGTTCGGAGGAACACTGTACATTGGATAAAGCTTTTAGTTTTTAAACAAGTGTACACCTGAAATCAGATTGTGCGTGGATTACAAGATGTAGAGAAATTAAAAATGTAAATTTAAAGCACCAACAAGAACCAAATGCATAAGATGTGTTTCATTATACATCTGAAATATTTTGAGTTGAATGTCTCTTAGATGAATGTTCAAAAACAAAAATAGAACTTATTGTTATTTTTGTAGCCCAGTAATTTATGTTGGACCTTGCTGACTGAGACCGGCTGTAATTTTTCATCGATCAGTTTTGTGCACGTGTCCATTGTCAGTAGAGACCCACATATGTCATGTAGCTTAACAAGTGCTTTGGCCGTCTTAGAAATCAGCATTACTAGAAGCTTTTACAAGTGCAAGCTGTGTACATTTCATGGATTTTAAGGTTTGTCTTTGTTGTGCTGTGAGCATAGGACACTTATAGACATATAGAACTGTGAAAATAAAGTCTAAAAAGCAGGCTTTCTCCTTTGTCAGGACATTACAATACATTTGAAAAATTTACACATTTTTAGTCATTTGCAATTTTACGCTGTTGGTGTATACCTAAAGAACAAACTTGGTGACTGAATCTTAGGTTTACTGAAAACTATATTAAATATCAAAATTTTTTTGAGCATTTGTAGCCTGTACAATTCATAAGTGTAAAGAAAATCAGTCAGCTTTATTTTAGCTGGAAATCAGCACAGAACAGATTATACCTATTATTGTAATGAGCCCATATTATAATGACCCTAGTCCTTACTTGCGTTCAGTCCTATTTTTGGCTTTCAGACCGGGAATTGCTGGTTGTTACCATAGTTACATAATTGGATTTTGGCTGCCGTCATAAATGCAGCTTTATTTTCAAACAAAAGGACTTCCTCTCTGAAGTTACACAGACCTTCAACATGAGAAGGGGCTTCAGCTTTGTCCTAAATGGCAAGTAAAATATCTTAAATGTCAAAACCTTTAGTTTGTGATTTTATAAGACAACAATGTTTTATTACATAAATTATGATACAAGTTCCTCAGCAGTTTGGTTCTTTTGGTGAGTGTATTTATTTCTCCAAAAACATAAACAATATTACCGATTTACTGAGCGTTTAGTGGTGAGGATTACTTCCACTGTTTAATTGATCCATGCTGGACAAGCACCGGCAATAAATTTAAGGAATCCGAATCTAATGGAATATTGATAAAATTCAATTTATTGTTAATTGAGTTTTATATAACAATGTAATCGATGAAGAGGTAATGGTTTTGCTGTTCTGTTCTTACCGACTTTATTAATAACATCTGTAAAGCTTGGCTTTGAGCAGACATTGAATAAGCTCACTATGTTGCAGGTTTCACAGAGAACATTGCCAGTGAAGGTGCTAAATGCTTGTTCCTCTACTGTTAATTTAGACATCAGATATGGAAATTATCCCTTTTTCTTCAACGGTACAACTCAGAATGTGGACACACCCAGCTAGCAAGGTTTCGTCAAAAATGCATTAAACCTATAAAGAAACTTATGTAGAATTGTGCAGTGAGCAAAAAAAAATGTGCTGAACATATTTGATACCATTTCACATTTTAATCTCTTCAACAGCCACCTCTGCCCTTGATAGCAGGTTTGCAAACTCTTGATATTTTCTCAAAAAGCATTAGTAAATATACCTGGGAAGCTTTTCCAACAGTCTTGAAGGAGTTCCCACATACTCAGATCACTTGTTGGATGTTTGTCTTTCACTCTTCAGTTCAGTGTACAAAGGCATTTAACTGGATGTGCTCAAACGTCTGACAATTAAGCAAGCAGTGTATTTCTCTGTTCCTCTTCCATTTTCTAATTAAAATTCTACAGTTTTTTTTTATTATGAAGCTGATAATGCTCTTTGTACTTTTTAGAAGAAGCCTGAAGGGACAGCAGTGTTGTTCAGGGCACGTTGAGTAAGGTTCACCCAGCAAGCTGCCTGTCAGTGGTCACGGTTCCAAAAGGTTCCTGCTTGTGTTATGTTTAATTTTTGGTTTTCATCATGAAGTCTGCAGAGGGCTGAAGATGAAGTGAATGACGTGTCTGTTTGCATTGAAGAGAGAGCCCTGTTCAAACTGGGTGTGAGTCCTGTTGTCAGACCCTTTTTAGTCCTGGAAGTGACTTCTCCATTTCTCTCTGGGTGTTACTTTACCACTGACTGGCACCTTCCTAACCCCCCCTGTCAGTTTTGTGCAAATGAGACGGCCCGTCCCGTGTTCGTCTCGACCGATAGCCGGGTAATGGGACATCAAAGAACAAGGCCTCCATTATCTGGCCTCCATCTTGACAGCTGATGCAAGTGATTTTTGGGGCCCTTTTTTCAGTTCTGTAGGAGAATTTTATTACACTTTAATAAGGCTCAGTGAGGACATGTTCAAACAGAGAGGGCCACGAGAGCCGCATAAACACTAAGGAAAAGAGACAGTGAACCGATGGTAGCGAAGACTTCTGGGATTCTGTAACTCCTAGCAATGAATGTATAAATATACATGCTTAGTGCTAGCCATGTCAAAGCAACATAGGTTCTTCTCCTTCTTTGGACAAATTAATGAAACAATTTGCAATTTTTGATTTTGATTCAAAATTAATTTTTTAGATTTTGGAAATTTGAGAATCCATCCACTGCTGTTATCAGCTGTGAAAATTAAAACTCCTGACTGATTTTCAGTTTTTGTGTTCTCTTGTCATAGTGGCCATGACCAATCAGTCTGTGTAACTCTGTGTAAATGGGGAGGGGGGGACGTGCTTGGTGTGTGCTCTCGTTCTTTGATGCCTGTGTCTGAGAAGGAGTAGCCAAGCAAGCCTGGCTGGTTTTAATCCCCCGCGGTGAGTGTATGTTTGCAGCTTTTATATGTAGAGGTGTGGCTCTGGGTTCTGGTTGATCTTCATGCTGTGTGTTTTTTATTTAATCCCACCCAACCCCCTCATAGCTTTATGCCCACATAATGGTCTGACCTTTACACCCTTTTTTTCACTCAGTTATTTAAGAACATAATTGTCATACTCCTCTGCATGTTCGTGACACCGCGAGGGAATTGATGTATTGGAGCGTTAGTTAAATTTTATGGTGTGATTGTTGAACGTTAGTGTAACAGTAAATACACGAGTGTGACCCTGTCTGACGTACTCATGTATCTCATGTGTCCTCTCAAATTACTGGCTTGTGTTGTATTAAAGAATATAAAATTTGTATACAATATTTGACATAATGAAAGCATATTTAGAAGTCCCAGCCAACTTATATTAAGCAGATTAAACAGAGGGTCATGTCACACTGTGTGTTTATGGTAATGCTGTGCATTAGACTACTTTTTTTTTTTCGCTGGTGAAAGATCTCTCCAGAGTGAATTCGCAACTGGGTATTCATCTGTCATCATCCCGGCAATTTTTTTTTTAAACATACGAATTTTATTTGTTTACAATAACTGTCAAAATACAGCAATAGTTAAAATACATAAAAAAATTTTAAACGCACTAGACTACGACCTGGAAGAATCTGTTTGGAGCTTCAACACAAGTGTGGGCTTCGACGTTTTCACCTCCGTTTTGATCGTGGTTTTCGAAGTAGTCAGCTTTTCAAAGGTTCTCACAAATAGAGCTGGAACAAATGGAAATTAACAGTTATTTTAACCATTCTTGCATCGGTTTGCATTGGTGTGGCTCATTGGGTGACGTCAAAAGCTTGATTTTCAACTTTTCTTCATTCTGTGGCGAAACAAATCAAATTCCCTCGCTGTGTACAAAAGTCATGGAAAATAAACAGTTCAATGGCTTTGCTGTTTCCATACAGCCATTTTGGGCAAACCAGATTTTCCACCGGAGGAGGGGGTAATTATTTCTTTTTTTCATTGTCATTTTCCCTTTGCCCTTGGGACATTGTGTCTCTCCTTTGCAAGATTGTGGCAATCAAGGTTTTTCTTTTTTAAGAGTTTTAAACTTTGGATTTGTTCATAATTGTCCCAATTGCTGTTTTGGAAATGCTAATCACTTCCATTCAGTGTCAAAAAAAAAACGTTGACAGTTACCGCGAGTGAAAAGGTGTGGGACGTTGCCAGAGCTGAGATGGGTGCAGCTCACAGTGTTACACACGATCTGTGTGCAGTCACATGCCACCGCACACCAAATGTTCAGCAACAGCGGCTCAACGTTGGACAACCACCACGCTGTTGGCCCACACCTTCACAATCTCATTACTGGAAGACGACTGGGCTGCTTGCATGGTCATTTACATAAAAATGTCAGCCATAGAACCATCAGCACTTGCTCATAGAATGACATTTCTGTACCACGTATACAGCAAAGAATAATTCATTGTCTACAGTCCCTTACCCTTAAACAGAATGTATCATAATCCAAAGGAAGATACTGTCGTGTGATTGATGAAAAGATCTCCCTTAGTGTTTATTCTTGGCAAAAAGGAAACGACCTCCTTTTGCTGGTAATGATGAGGACAAAACAATACCTTTGTCATGTGCTTACTTTCCATTATGTGTATATATTCACCATAACGTCTCGCTTATGAGTTAGCTGTTAAATTCAGCCCATTATCTAGCCCATAACAAGTAAGTGAAATGATCTGATCATCTGTTGTAGCCTAACTTGTAATTAAATACATTTCATGTTCCATGAAAAATTGTTGGGAAAGAGATGGTTGAAATTGTGTGTGAAAGTAACGGATTGATTTTTAAATTTGAGTAAACCAAAACTATCCTTATTCCGGCATAAACTTTAAGTAATTTAGGCTTGTTGAAATATGCAATGCCTAGCAATGGGTTGATATCCTGTCCAGGGTTTATCCTGCTTTGTGCTGTATACTGCCTGGGGTGTTTATCTTGCTTTGCATTGTTTAGTACCCGGGGTTTATCCTGGTTTGGTCAGTATACTGCCTTGGGTGTTTATCCTGCTTTGCACTGTTTAGTACCTGGGGTTTATCCTGGTTTGGTCAGTATACTGCCTTGGGTGTTTATCTTGCTTTGCACTGTTTAGTACCTGGGGTTTATCCTGGTTTGGTCAGTATACTGCCTGGGGTAGTCTTTAGAACCCTGTAATATTTTTCCAGAATCAGCAGTTTGACAGTGTAATCATGTATGTATGTATGTAGCTGTATAACTATCATGTTTATGCAACAATTATTTACATACGTATAACTCATCTATAAATATACATGTAAGCACCTGTTGTATTTTGTAAAAGGTAATTTCAAATCGACAGTGGTCCACATGAACACCATTTAAATGATGGCCTAGTGGGATGCGTGATAGAATCTTATTTGTCCTCTTCATATAATTGTAACGTTTCGACACGAACAAAAAGAGTCTGGATCCCAATGGGCGGAGTTATCATTTTATTGGTGTAAAAACACCAGCAACAAAAACGTGAGGCAGAGATGATGGTCGTTTGGAAGGCGAGAGTCCGAAATCCAGAAGGGTCAGTCCTAGACGAAGACAGGGCAGGAGTATATGGAAGGATGAGGTCAGGGGCGAGCGAGCGAGCAAGAGAGAGAGGGAGAGAACAAACAAGCAGGGAAGAAATTACGTTTTTTTGCGAATTTTGCGAAGACTAGAAAGGAGAGGAGAGGTTAAAACTGCGCTACTAATTGTGCAGGGCTGGGAGGTAGTAATGACAAGCGTGACAGTAATAAATCATTCAATGTGTTTGATGGACTTTTCCTTTATGTGTGTATCACATACTAATATACAAAAAAAACTGAACAGTAATTTTTTGATATGTCTTTATCACCATATGAATGTAATAATCTATTGATATGGGCCTTATCAGATGAATAAAGTTGCATTCAGTGAAAACAGGATGTCAGACTGTATCCTTCTTGATTAAATGGCTCTGTGTGTTTTCTCATGCCCTTCTTAAATGCAGTATAGGTATGTTATTAGTCTTGATGTCATGAACCTTTTGATCTGAGAGAATTACAGGGTCACAAGGTTCATGTAGTGCCTGGCATGATGAAATGCATGATGTTTTTCCCAGATAATTGCGATGTGCAATGCTGTTATGGATTTTTTTTTTTTTTGCAAAAAGAAAATGAATCGGTCTGATGCTCAGTAAATAACTTTCTGTTTCAGCGAGACTCGCCAAATGCCCACATACAGTTGAGTAGCAGATAAACATCTCTGAGGTGATTAAGAATGGAAGAACAGGCCTGTGAAAGACACATCCTAGTTGCTTAACCTGTTAATAGTGTCAACTGTGTGCTGTGTTGGTCTGTGTGAAAGGCAGTCAGGGCTGTCCAGAACCTGCACGGTGCAGTGCATTGACCTGATAAGCATGCATGCGTGCCAGAATGTCATTACATCATCGGACACTTGACAGGTAATCTGAATCTGAACTGCAGCGTAAAAGGTTACCTGTAAACATGTATACACATACAGTTTGGGTTAAGTGCTTAGTGCTAGAAACATATTTATACAATATTGCAAACATCATGCTGGGATGTGGAAGTCTCCTGGTTTGAATCCCTGCCCAGGAGCCAGGTGTGTCCTGGAGCAAGACACTTAAGCTTCTTGGGCACTGTGTGTGGCTGCTTGCTGCTCTTCCCTGTGAATATCAGAGAGATATTAAGACTGTACTGTGTGACTGTACTTTGTGGTAATAAGGCTTTACTGTCTGGCTGTACTTTGGTATTTTGGTGTTCAGGCTGTACTGTCTGGCTGTACTTCGGGTATTTGGACTGTATTATGTCATGTTACACCAGGGTGCTGTGGCTGTGGCTGTGCTGTTCGATACGAATCCTGTACTATGTGGCTCTTCTGTTCGGTACTAAGCCTGTACTATGTGGCTCTTCTGTGTGGTACTAAGCCTGTACTATGTGGCTCTTCTGTGTGGTACTAAGCCGGTACTATGTGGCTCTTCTGTGTGGTACTAAGCCTGTACTATGTGGCTCTGCTGTGTGGTACTAAGGCTGTACTATGGGGCTCTGCTGTGTGGTACTAAGGCTGTACTATGTGTGCTTGTGCACTAGGTGACAATAGCACAAATGGTTTTAAAATTTAATCCCCTGTAACTGACTAATTTTCCACAGATCTGTTACTAAGAAAATTGTGAAAACATTAGGGGAAAATATTTCAAAGAGAAAAGAAAAATGTGGTGGGGGGAGGTGGATTGATTTAACTCAAAACTCACTTTAGCCAACTGATCCTGTTCTGCCTTTGACCTTCCCGAACCGGCTGGGTCACTGGCCTGCTAATCCGAGCTGCCCAAACCATGTTTTATGATAAAAGGTTTTTATCACATGGGGTCAGGTTAATGTTTGAATCAAATGTCAAGGTGACATTGAGTAATTCCCAGAGGTTGCCATGAACTTGAAGTAAACAGCAAGAAGATTCTGAGCAGTGTCTATTAAGCATATAAATTAATGCTTTATCACCGTACATTAAACTACCCTCTGAAAAAGAACAGTTAAAAATTAAGCTAATTTGTACTCTGTTCAAGCATGCACAAACCCAAGGGTCCAATTAAAATGGTATTGCTTGGCATGTAGACATATCACTAACTCTTTTTTGTGGTGTGGAATTCAGCTGCTGTTTCCCTCTTCCTGTAATTTATATCTGAGTTCATTACAATTTATGTCTGAGTTTAGTCCTTGTATCTTTTTAACTGTTCTGAGACATCTCCCCTTATGCAGCCTGCATACTGCTCCACACAGGCTTTTAGTAAATTCCACAATGTACCTTAAACGGAATAAACACCTATGTAATGTGTGCATTTGGCCTGAAGGTAAGATAAGGTAAGACGTGGCTGAAGAAATGTACATAATCAGCCAGTAAAGAATTGAATGAAAATTTTTTAAATCCGTGATTAATCCGTGATGGAGTCAAGGAGCACCATACATGTGTATCTTCCAATATACTGAAAGGCCCATACCCCCATGAATAAATCTGATGGACACAACCAGCAATGAGTGCAATAATTGGCCGACACATTTTCTGCTGTTCTCAAATCCTGAGAAAGAATTGGGGCTAATGCCCCCACTTTCAATATGCAAGCATGATTTTAAAAACAGTATTTTGTCATGAAGAGGTGTCTGTAAATGACCTGCAATAGCACCTGTAACACTTACTCGTACTAATAATAACTTATGTGTCATTTGCAAACATTATGTTGCTTTGCACATACAGTAAGTATTTTGTTATATTCCTAACAGATGAACATTTCAAAGATGTCTTGCATCACATCTTGCTAGTAAGGTGCTATTTTGAGTGAAAGCAGGATGCGATTTCAGATGGCAGATAATGTCTGTTAGTGGGTACTGTAAACAAAAAGGAAGTCAAAATCAGTTTTATATTTAGTGGTCTTTAAGCCTCTTTTGGAGGTAAGTGTGTTTATATATTCATTTGTTTATTTATTTTTTGCTACTAAAGAATAGTTGAAAAGCAGTTGAACAGTCACAGAAACAAAAATTACATCTATATGTAACAATTAAGTCTGGGGAAAATTATGAAACTAATATTTTTTTGTGACTGTTTTCATTTTAGTACACAGATAGTTTATGGAGCTTTGGACCAATTTATAACTTGTTTTTAGTGCTGAAGTGAATTTATAGATACTGTTCACCTACATTATGAGTATACGCATGTTGATGAACAGCCTTATTTACCGACCTTTCTATGAAGCATGCTTCAAAGTTTAATTTAAACTCCTTAGCCTTCTGCGTTTAACTGCAAGAACATTTAAATCCTCTGGGATGTTCACAGTACAACTGGTCTCTCTATTTTCACTGTGGTACATAATTATGAAATTGGTTTTGCAGAGTTATAGCATCACACCATCCTGTACTGAGTGGCTGTTGGCCACTGGCTGTCCTGTGTTCAGCAGGACTGACATTCAGTTACAGTATAATACAGCATCATGTGTTAGTGAGTGTGTTCCACACATTGTTTGCCTTAACACATTCTAAGCAGTTTTGCTTTTAAATGATGTAAGCATACACACACAAGTAATGTGGTGTTCTTTCATAGAATTCACTCATTTGGCCTTACATTTTGTGTTTGTACATACATTTTTTTTAAGTACTCATGTCATGTTGGGATATTCCCCGGTGTTTTTGGAACCGCTTACATCATGTCAGGATGTTCCAGGGTGTTTTTGGAACCATGTATTTCCTTTCTGCACCTACCAAAACTCATCTGGACACACACTATAGGTACGCTAAATCACTTGAACCCCGTTTGTGAGTTATGGGTTGAGCGCCTCAAGGGAACGCAGGTGAGGGGGATGTTTGCCAACCTCAGGCAATGACAGAGAGGAACCTGCATTTCACATGGCGCTCACTGTACAGTTGTTTTTCATTTTCCAATCCAATCCAATCTAACTTTATTTGTAAAGCACCTTAAAAACAACACAGTTGGCCAAAGAGCTGTACACAAACATGAGAACAAATAAAACACACAAAATATTTATAGATATAAAACATTTAAAGGGACAGACAAAAAAACAAATATAAAACAAAGGTAAAAACAATTAAAAACGTTCTTTAATTAGTGGATAGCACCGTTGTCTCACACCTCCAGGGTCGTGGGTTTGGCACTGTGTGTGTGGAGTTTACATGTTTTCCCCATGTTTGTGTGGGATTCCTCCGGGTTGAGTGTACATCCCAAATCAAATTGCCTTTAGCTGGCGCGCACGCACACACACACACACACACACACACACACACACACACACACACACGCACACACACACACACACACACACACACACGTACCCGTGCGTCTGTGTGTGTGCCCTGCTATGGGTTGGTGCTTTGTTCAAGGTGTACCCTGCCTTCCATTCCAGCTTGTCTGGGATGGGTTCCAGGCCACCCGCGGACTCACAAACAGGATAAGCTGCTGAATAATGGATGTCTGGAATAAACACATCTTTTAATCCATTTTATTACTGTGCATTAAACTGCTTTCTGAAAAGCAGTTAAACATTAAACAAATTAAAAGACTTAATCATTTGGCTCAAGGTTATATGTGCAAGGTCTCCAGGCAAATATTTAAATTTTAAAAGAGTCTGCCACAAAACATTCAAAACCCATTCAGGAGAATTTGGTTCACTACTGTAGAACATTTCCCCCTGTCTGCATGTATGATGAATGATGCCAAATGAGGATTTTCAAGGTTTTCCCTACGTGAACTGAAAGGGCATGTATTAAAAAAAACTCTCAGACCCTGTAGAAACTGTGTTCAAATCATTTAATATAAAATTTATAGAAAGGTAAAGGTGGTTCTTCGATGTAGAAAATATAACCCAGCTGTTTACCTGATTCCTGCTCAGCTATCCTACCTGCGTACTCCTAGTCATGCCTGACCTTGTATTTCTCTTCATGTTACATTAAACTGCTCTGGTGCTTAATGGCTGTTCAAGCACAATGGATCAAATTATG
Organism: Chitala chitala; assembly: GCA_025773905.1. Classification (NCBI taxonomy): domain Eukaryota; kingdom Metazoa; phylum Chordata; class Actinopteri; order Osteoglossiformes; family Notopteridae; genus Chitala; species Chitala chitala. The sequence continues at coordinate 17,826 of JABJVR010047178.1, read as the reverse complement.
CAGAAACAATATTTTAATGACTGAGGTTTGACTAAATTTCCGGAAGGCTGTCCTCTGTGACAAAAGGTTGCCACATCATACTGTATCTCAGATGAAGATGACACAACAAGGAAGTTACACCGGTTTTCTTACCGCTTTTTTTTTTTTTGTGGAAAAAAATTATTTAAAAAGCGATACTCACAAAAGATTAAGCTCTGTCCGGGCTGACCCTAAAACACAAATATGTACATCATCTGATATCGGCAGGTTTGCCAGTTATGTGTCAGTGAGTTTAAGCTTTAATGAATAACCTGAGAGTGTTTCACTTACTTTTCCCTGTATGCCATATCATCCCACAGAGTTCAGAGGAAAAATCTGCACATACATCTGTATGCACTGCCTGCACATGCTTTGATGTTATATGGTTATGTGCATGACACAGTGAAGTGGTTTCCATAAAATTAATGTGACACGCTTCTTAGTGTCCTAAATATTTCTACTAGTAAAGCATTTCTTTGTTCGTGTTTTGCAGCCTTATGGTTAAACCGGTTGTTTCTTCATGTCGGTATACTGAAGCAGTCAACATATGTTGGGCTTTTGTGATTAATTATGCCTGTGTGATTGGTCTCAAGTTTATTAGGCCTTATTCTGACAAGTCAGCGAGACAAACATTAATTTATTAACTCGAGATTAACCATTGGGGTCACAAGTGACTATTTAAGATTCCCTGAAGTCAAAATCATGACCTGTGAATGGTTATGTAGCACATGGTTATATAGAGTTATATTGAAATGGTTTTCTGTCAAAGATTTACCTGTGGTTTGTAGGTTTGATTTTGAGATATTGACAGTGAAAGCTATGTCAGTTTATAGTGGTCTTCATAACCTTATGCGAATCTGAGGTCTTTAAGAGAAATCTGTCCGAATCGCAAGTTCGTCGCACTGTTTTTCAGTTGCATCCCCTATGCAGATTACATCTTTAAATTGAAATAATCCACTTCATCTGTATGTGTGAGCAAGTTTGTTCACAATTCCTTGGTGCCACGGTGCAAAAGGAAAACACACAGTTAGTTGTTCATCTACTTACTAGTCATTGCATCAGTTAGAAGGCAATACAAGCATGAGAATGAATAAGCTGTCGTTGGGCTAATGTCACACACCGTTTTCATAATCTTGCGTTTCGCCAGCCTTTGTTGTCTTCCATTTGGGATTTGCAGGTCTGCAGAATGGTTTGCAGGTCTGCAGAATGGTATCCAGCTTTCAGCCATTTATTATAAACAGCGCATACTACAGAACAGATTTGTTCATTTATTTAAAGGGATACCGTTGCTATTTTTAAATACTCCGCTGTACCATAATACCGCACAGACCCAGTCTGCAGGGACGTTAATGAAAACAGGCAGCCTTTCTATCAGGCTTTTCCTGTTGATATCAGAGGCCACTTTACAAGAACTGTAGCGGTGCTCGGAGCTCAGCTCAATGTGAAAATAAAACGCTGGCGTTAAACACCCACCGAGGATGTGGAGTGTGCATAAATGCTAATGTTCTTATCAAATGATGCCCTAAATATCTGAGAAATATAAAGTGGCTCCTCCGCTTCCTCTTTTTTTAACTGTTACTGTTGATGGTTTTGCACATATAAACAGCTTCCTGCTGAAATGTACCCAAGTGTATAGTTTGCTGAATTCAAGATACCACGAGTAAAAAACTCTGCTGCACATATAAGCCTTGGACAAGGAAAGTTTTTTTGTTTTGTAACTGTATATAATTTATCCTGTAAATCAGTGATACACGAAAATTATAGGGCAATACAAAATCACAGTTTTATTAGTAGAACCTCAATGCTTTCTTCCGTAAAATTGAATTGTTTGTATAAAATAAACTAGTCTTTTTTTCTTTTTCTTTTTTCCTTAGGTATCCACATCACAGCCTACTGACAGATATACATTTTATATATTTTTTTGTTTTTATTGACATGATAACGTCCCCATGTAACCAGTAATAAAGCTGTTTTCAGAAAATCCAAATGAAGTCAGAACACCCCAATGGCATTTTCAGATTTGCAAAGATGCTTAATTGTTGAGGCTTTTTCGCTTGTGTTTTTAAAGTAAATACTTTTGCACCAAAATATGAAATAACTTGTTCGCTGTAACAAACCAAAGTTATTTTGTAGATCAGGTGTTTACAGGGTGGTACAGCCATAAGCAAAGGGACCTGTTTTTAAATTAAGCATTTAAAAAACTGCATTAAAGAAGTCCTGTCATTTGCATATCTATAATTAGATTTTTATGAAAGCATATACTTAAGGTTTATGGTTTTTATCTTTCTATTTTTATGTTTTACTTGTGTTTCCTTTTTTTCCATGAAAAAGTTAACTTAAAGCAAAGTGGACCAGGTCAGTACTAAAATTATCATTATTTATGCAGTTCTTCCCTGGAGGATTTCATTATACTTGTGTTAAAAGAGGTCAGATCTTAATATTGTGGGTTACTATCAATCTATAAGTTTCTGGTTTTAATCACGACTTACTTGACCTTTGAGCTACAGTATGACATTACAAACACACAAGTGCAATAAGTGTATTGATTTTGATTCTTCAGCAGCGCCTAGTTACCCAGTAACCCCAGGTCGCTAAATTTAAAAGGATGTTGCCTTGGAAATATGTGTCTTAGCGCTGTAGCTGGGCTATTGTACCTTCTTTATGAAAACCCATTACGTTTCATTCAAATTACTCCCTGCCAGGCCGGACGGCTATATTTTGCGATAATGTTTATAGATAACAGTGTTTTGAGGAATTACATTTCCACTCAAGAACTTAAAAAAAGAGGGTCAGAGGAAGTGCAGCACACCGTCCAAATTAGGGCAGCATTTAATATCAAAAGATTAATGGATAATTTCTGAGCACTGATTAACAGTCCCATAAGGTCAGATTTCTCTGGGCAGCGGGTCATACTGAGCCTCGGGTTAATTATTTGAAGTGGTTTAAGCGCTAACGTTCCTGCTCTCGTTACAGTCTTCCTGGGCGCCCAGAAGGCGAGTGTTACGGCCATTGTGACAGTCCCGTGTGGTGTTTGCAGTCGTCGCCTGTGATCTGTTGTCCAGCAGTTCACGGTGTTTCTATCCTCCCCTTCCTGATCGATAGGCAGGCTTCAGAACAGCGCTGGGTTTTTATGGCACAGTGGCATGGCTGAAGGGCGTACCAGTAGGTTAGCGGCGTCTCCGCTCATCTCTTTTGAGCAGCTCCCAGGTGATGGATGTGTAATGAGACACCTTTTTATGGGCTCACTGTACTTTCTCAGGTTAGGGAAGAATGCACATCTGTGAGCTGCTTTATTAAACATCAGCCCTTGGACACCGCTGACCTTGTGTATGGATAATGGTCAGAACAGTCTTTATCATTACAGGTTCTCATTTCATCCATATTCATCTAAGTTATACTTGTAAAGCAATTACTTTTTTATCTTACAAATTATCATGGGTCTGTACTTGATATCCTTAAATGAGTCAGTGTATATTTTTGCAGTGCCAAAGTATTGTACAGCTAGGCTAAAATAAAGGCTATCAAAGGTCTTACATTTACCCAAGAAAAAACTGTGCTGTTCAGAAACAGTGTAGCAGCTGCATGCATTCTGGGTGATCTAACGCAAGCACAGTGGCAGGTTAGCCTCCAGTTAGTCACACCTCTTAATTAATAATGAGTTCCTTCATTAATAATTAAACAATAATTTATCAGAATTTGACTGAATGCTAACATTTGATGCGGTTTGTAGCTAATTGGTTAAGAATATGAAAAGGTAAAGGTTGCTGGTTGAAATTTAAAGTAAGGGAATGCTGTCCAACACCTTCTTTAAAACTTGTAGCCATTATTGCCCAAAGGAAAATATATTTACAGAATGCTGGGTGGGAAAAAAAAAAACAGTTTTGTAATATATTTTCTCACGCTGAATATAAAAACAAATTTTTTATGGCGTAACACATTAGAACCAGAGGACTTCATGTGGTCCTGCTGGTTTAAAGACATTTTTACATTTCTTTTTTCATTTACCTGATTTGTCTGATTCACTTCCAAAAACCATTTTAAGAACACAAAGCAACGGAGCTGCCCCAAAGCTGGCTTAGGAGCCAGCGCTTTCATGGCTTAAAAAAGGACGATGGCCCTTTAACGGACACACCTGTTTGTAGTGCGGTGGACCCTGGGCACCAGCATTGTTTAAATGACATTGCTGAATGTTCACATTTTCACATGCCCATACTGGGAGGCACAGCCTGCTGGTGCAAAAAAATATATAATCCATCCATTATCTTAACCGCTTATTCCTGGTGAGGGTCGTGGGGAAGCCTGGAGCCCATCTCAGAGCACATACGGCACAGGGCAGGGGACACCCAGGGCGGGGCGCCAACCCACCACAGGGCACACACACAATTTGGACACATCAATCAACCTAACCTGCATGTCTTTGGACTGTGGGAGGAAACCAGAGCACCTGGAGAAAACCCACCAAGCACAGGGAGAACATGCAAAGTCCACGCACACAGACCCAAGGTGGGAATTGAACCCCAGGCCTGGAGGTGCGCGGTGACAGTGCTAACTAACACGCCACCGTGCCGCCAAAATATATAATAATAACTAATAATAATAATCACCTTTACAGAATGACAGAAATTAGAGTCAATTTACAGAGCATATAACAGTTTAAACAGAACTCCTGTCACAGCTGTCAACACTGTAAAAAATATATACAATCAAATGGCAAAATAGTTCTCTGGTTAAAAAATAAAATGTTCCACTCGTCAAATTAAGGCTCTTCATACAAAATCAGATTAGTCACAAGTACATGTACATATGCACATATGTGGAAACACATTTTCAGCTTTTCACTTTGTATAACAGTTAAAACCTCTCACATGCAGGCTGCTGTGATCCTTAGACAGGTGGTCAGTACAGTGTTTAGCCAACATCTGGCAATCGCTCGCGGTACTTTATTAAACAACCTCTCATCTCCAGGTTACTACACCTTCTTAACCATCACATAAAATACTCTTTCTCCTTTGTGCAAAAAAAAAAATGTAGACTTAAACAAATTAGTTCTATTACATCTGTAAACTCAGTGAAGATGTAGGTTCTCCTCACTTCCTGCATACACAGTGACGAGTAAACTAGCTGCTTGAGCAGAAGCGATCAGAGGTTACTTCAGGCCATTACTTGGTTATTCAGCTCAGTATTTATGTCAGACGTGAAGCTGCGGAGATGTCTGCTGATACTTTTGTATTTTATGGTGAAAAGCTCCTCTTTCCGATTTCAGAGAAGGAGCAGAGGACACTGAGTTGACTGAAAGAGGGGCGCTTTTGTCTTATTGAAAAAATACAATAATCGCCTTTCTGTTTATTCTGTGTATCGATTTAGTATAAGTCAGCCTGGGACAAATGATGAAACACAAGTGAGCCAATTGTGTTGCTTCCGCACTTCTTTTTAGTTTTCTGCAGTGTACCAAACTTATACCACACCCTTATTTTCACAGAGACCAAAGACAAGTCATCCTTAGTTCTGGATTGTTTCCAAAATGCTTTATTGTCATCTTTCAATGATTAAATTTCAGAGCTAGACTGTTCTAATAGCAACAATGCTGTGCAAGTTGGCATGAGGAAAGGCACACTATTTAGTATGAATTATATTATTTGAAGGAGACTCTGGGATGGCTGAAACTGCCTTTTTCCTGTATGGGTCTTTCCTTGGTTTCTCTCTAATGTCAAATTAAGGTCAGGTCCATCCTCCATGTTCTGTTCCTGAAAGGAAATGGTTTTAATGGGTTTTGTTTGGGGTTATCTGTGAAGGCTCAATACCTTGTCACAGACGTAACCAGAGAGCTTGAATTCTGTTGCCACTTGAACTGATGCACAGATTAAATAGTAGTGGCTCCGTATTGGCACAGCTGACTGTTATTTCACGACTGAGTTCACAGCCTGTCTGGAGTCTCAAACAACTGAAGGATAAGTCTTTAGATTCAAAACGTTTTGCAAAACCGTGAAATTCTACTGTTAGGTCCAATGTATATTATTGAACATTTAGACATTCTCAAAACTGTAAAAAAAAATAATACGTAGGAGGCAGAAATCTCTTTTTTGTGGTTTCCTTTATACTTGCATGTTTCTGTTTTGTTTACAGGCTTTAATCAAATCTCCAAACAGCATCAAATCTTGGTAACACAACCAACTGGCAAAACCCCAAAGAGCATCGTCATTCTTTGTTAGCAAACTCTGTGTCATAGTCTAACCAGCATCACTAATACAGGAGATGAAATGTCAGACGGTGGGCGTTGCCAGATTTTTTTTTTTTTTTTGGATCAAAGAATTAATTTATTTTGCCCTGAGGATTAAAACATCAGCATCGATTTAACTACAAAACCAAGCCTGTCTCTTGTTTCCTCCCTGTTGAACTTTTCTATACATACTGAACATTACAGGTAATGAGTAAAGTACATCATGGATGTTGCTTTAGGATACGGCGTGACGTGTGTGTGTGTGTGTGTGTGACTGGAAAATATGGCTATAAATGTGTATGTGCTTTAGTAAATATTGTCATCTAGTACAGTATTTCCTTTGTTTAGTAAGATATTACCTAAATTACCTAAATTACCTAAATAGCCTGGATCCAGATAAGTCATAACAGTAACAAAGAGAGTCCATGACAGTGACAGCAATGTGTTTATCAGCTTGTTTCGTGTGATACAAAGGCATAATTCAAGCCCTCCTTGCCGCTTTTCAGCGACGTACGCAGCCGTCCACCTCAGAGCTATGGCCACGGTAGCCCTGGCCCTCCGCCCTACAGGACGGCTGTTGTGCTGAGCAGTCCCCCTATACACCTTCCACAGGTCACGGGACAGGACAGACCCTGAGTCTGTCACAGCCGGTTCAATGTGAAGAGTCTCTCTATCATCCTGCCTCTTTTCAGATGGGACAGAGGAGTGTCCACTAGTATCATGCGCCAATGATGAGTAGACATTGGTAAAGCTTTTTAAAAAATAATGTCATGTAATTTTTATCTCATAGTAATTCTGCAGAGCATGCGAAGGTAAAGAGGGAGCAGTCCATAACACTGCTGCAGTCAGAGTTCCCCTCATGTGGTTGTTTTTTTGTATTTGTTTTCATCAATTTGTCATTATTTTTTACATTAAAATTATACTTTTAATGTACAGATTTGTAGTTTTCAGTATGGGTTTTGACCGTGGGGTACAGTAAAATCAAACACACTTCAGGACTAAGCAGCACAAACACACACACACACACACACACAGGAAATTCCAGGAGGAGGGTAATAAAAATATACCAGATTAAAGAAGACACTTTATGTGACACGTGAAAGTTATTACAGAGAATCGAGTTAACATGACTTTCTTTACATCATCATGCTCTGGATGTATATTCAGCACTTAACAGTATTATCATTAACTCAAGAATGTTATGTCAAAATGGCACTGAATATGTATAGTAGGTGGAGGAGACCATCGCTCTTCTGACTGCCGTTCTTCATTTGAGACGCACTAAAGGATTTGCAGTAGCAAGTAATTAGTTTATCCAGGGAAGCCCAGTTAAATGAAATACGCACTTCAGAGGAACTGTAGATCAGACTTAGCTCCCAAAGACAGTGCAGAGAAAACACCCTGATCTGTGTTTAATTCATGAGCGGCGCAGGATCAAGCCAAAAGTACAAAAAATCTCATTTGAAACACTCGTGCTTTTTAAAAATTACCTGATTTCCATTCAGTTCCTGTAAAAATCAGTTGTATTTAACATTAGCGATACAGTCAATTACTGTTAAATGTTGTCACACATTAAACTTGCACGATTATTATCTGCAGCTCTTTATGTATATTGGCTGAATGTGTTATGTTTTGGAGAACTTTCCTGGTTAGCTTCTGAACAGTCTGAGCCCAGCCCTTTACACACTTTTGCAGGTTATAGATGCTACACCTGAGCCCCTAGGCTCTACACTCAGTGGTGAAATAACACTCAGCTCTGCCAATACTCAGCCCACTCACTGCCATTCAATCCTGCTGATCAGTTCAAGTGCGCATTAGGAAGAGAGCACCTTATCACGGCAGATGAAGATCGCCACTTCATATTAACTTACATGTGCCGTTATGGTAGACCTTGCTGTGTGGGCTGGGCCGGGTTATTGCCTTGTTGGCTCTAGAGCCCCCCTGACTGGGTGTAGAGTTGGCACGAGTAGCGCTGCTTGGGTAAAATAACCAGGAAAGTCAAGCCAACGTGATGACAAAAAACTTATTAGATGTGACTTCAGTGGTGGGAAGCCATATCTCAGAATATGTATTTTTCTGTATACATCTTGATAGTTTGACCTCTGGGGAAGCATGACTTCCCTTGGCCTCCTAGAGTACAGCCCTGGTTGTTGCCCTTTCTTGTGTGCCAAAGGACCTGGGTGGCAGGACACAGAAGCAGCAGCCTGCTCATGTACTGTATGCCTGCAGCTCAGGAGTAAAGCAGAGGCACCCGCATCCTTGTCTCACCCCCCAAGGTGTGAAAGCACAGTGCCCTGGCATTTTTTTTCTCCCTTTGAGTTTCCTTCCCTTCTCTAATTATGTTACATTTCTGAATTGTGTGCCAGATGTACAATAACAGAGAAAATGTCATTCATGGTGTACTCATAGTTTTCCATGTTGTCCACTAGAGATACATTATATATATTGGTCTCCTATGGGTGCTTTGTGAATGTTGCCAGATCTGTTTTGCGCTCAGAATTTGAACAGTACAAAATACTTCAAGCTGTTCCAAAAGGGTGCTTGGAAGTTCTTAATAAAAATTATTACTTAATACTGCAGATACAAGACTTAATGTTATCTACCTATTAAATATGAGGGTTACAGATTGCATTTTATCAGCTGATAAAATGCAATCTGATAGCAAAAAAAAATTACATCTTCATTTTTTTTTTCTTAGTTACAACTAAGGTTATAAAAACCTGTTTGAAGTTCAAGCCTTCTGACAGTCATGCAGTGACTTATACATCTGAGTTTATCATCATGTCGCCCCTTCGTTATTAATGCGACGTGTTGCAGGCTTGGGTCTGACGGCCTCAAGGGAACAGCGCAGTTCAAGGTCGTGCTGCATGTCGGGGTCCACCTTGCATTCACCTTCTCCATTTCTTCAACCCTGTGAGCAAAAAGCAAAGGAGCAGTCGGCTAATCCCAAGGGTAAAAGGCATGTCACCACCCTCAGTGTGTGGTGTCAATGCTCAAAAAGCATTGACAGTTCCCCATGTGCTCCTTTATGAGACAGGAAAAGCAACCCAAATTAAGTCTTTTACCCGTAGAAAGGCATTCTGGGAGAGTTTGGAATGCTTTCTGTGTGGGAGTCATCGTCTCTTAGGATTGCCCCCGACTCTGTGTCTATGCAGTTTCCATGTGCTCCCCATTTGTGTGCTGCCCATGCGTGTGCTCCCTATGCGTGTGCTCCCCATGCGTGTGTTCCACATTATCTTAGCCCTAAATACATAAGCAATAACTGAGAAGGAATGAATGGGCGGATTGTTCAGGGCAGGATAAACCTAATAAATAATGAAGTGGCCCAGTTGGATGGGGGAGTTTCATACATGTGGGACCAGTAATGTGAGCTGCACCATGTGCCATCTCAATAACGTTTACGATTATTTGCATCTACAATTTAAGGAATAACTCGCAGTGTATAAATGAATTGAGCAGTCCAGCTTTTTGTTAAGAAAAGGCATTGCATATACAGGATAAGAGCAATGTTGTCCTTTTTATATACACGAGCATATGTAATATAGTAATACATGTTTGTTTCCAATTAATTTGTGGTAAAGCAAGCTGAAATATCTAAAGCACTGATGCTATATGCAGCGGCACAGACTTTAAAAATATCTTGTGTGTATGTATTATATCTGCTGTAAACTTTTATATAATGTACATCCATCTAACAAAAAATGTACATATTAACTTTTTTCATGTAGTATTTCTTTTCAATTTTCAGTGACCTCCAGTTTTAAATTCAGATTTCCTATAGAAATATGTAATATATACAGTGGGGATCACGAACGGTTGGGCTTGAACAACGTCAAAATGTAAAAAAATTGTGTTTTTCTGAAGAAACTGCAGGTGTCATAAAGTCACGCAAATTTCATAATGTCACCTTTATTCAAACATTGTTACATTGTTACTCTGGCGTTTCTTACACACTTCCAAGCTTTTTCAGTACTTTGAAAAAGCACTTTGTTGTGTCCGGTTTATGTTACTAAGCAGCCAGGACAGCAGGGGGGATGACTGGTATCATGGTTTAAGTAAGGGCTAAGGAGATACGGTTATATATCTGACTGATGCCATGGTAAATGTTCATAAGTATTAAAAACCTTCCAGTTATTCATCGCTCGCTTTACGTTTACCTGCCATTGGTTACAACACACTTTCCAGTATGTCCAGTTAGGGATATGTATTATAAACTGGTTTTCTGTAATGTTAATTATTTTCTGGTAACAATTAATTTGTTGGCAAGTTAGTGTTAAAGTTAAAAGCATTTGTTTCAACACTTACTACAATTTAACATGCTAAAAATATTACAGTATACGTGCTGTATATACTTCACTCGCCCAAATAGTGATTTTTTTTTCACAAGATTTTCAGATGTCATAAATTCATTTTGTCATAAAGTTGCAGGCATTTGAATGAATTACCAGCTTTGTTGAGATCCCCACTGTACATGCATTAAGTAATTAAATGCTGGCATGTTTTTCCTATCGTTTAATGCTTACATAAAATGAATATGTTCTCTTCTTTTTCAGTTATATGAGCTAGACGACGATGAAAAGAGGAAAGAGTTCCTTGATGATCTCTTCAGTTTTATGCAGAAGAGAGGTAAGCGTGACATCTCTTGACACTTGTTTGGTCATTTGTATGACATGATAACCTCTGACGTTTTGATAAGATGGAGTAGTGAGTTAAGGCTGGTGTATAGTCTCACGTCTGATTGTCCCCAGGAGCAGGTGTCATTTGTCATGACAACGTTCAGCTGGGATTTACACCTCATCTGACAATTTAACATCAGTAACTTGTGTCATTGCTGGGAATATTGATCTTTGAGTCTGTTTTTGCAGCTGTCAGTATGGTAATAAAAGTAGAATTGATTTTTTTTCACATGCATCGTGTGTACAGATATGCTTCCAGAATAATATTTAACAAAATAGTTTTTAGACCACTGCATTGGAACAGTCTCTTTTCTGTGATGTTTTCACAGGGTCTCCTCATAGTTTTATCAGAATTATTGTTGGAGAGCACATTGTGCCTCTTGAAAATGATTCTCAACTTATAAACTTTAACTGTTAATTTTGTGAATGAATAGTTTTTTTTTCTAGCAATGCTTTGGCTAAACACACAGCCAATGGCTGGCAGTGGATGTACTTCAGAACTTCAAGATGTCTAAGAACAGCTGCCACCTTGGTCTGCTGTAATCCACAGAGCCGTTGAGGCACACTGGACTTGAAAGCTCGCTCTGGGCTACCTGTAGGCTAAGCTGCGCTTGAAACGAGCTTAAGTGCAAACCCATAACCCTGGGAGTTCACTTTTATTACATGTCACTTTTTGTATTACTGGGAAGTGAAGCTGGCCCTCTTGGTACTCCGTGACTTACTGAATTGCTGCGTGTGGCTTGTGTTGACTGTCTGTCATTTTTCTCATAGTCGCTGCAGGTTTAAGGCCAGCTCTGTTCGCCCAGTGGTCACTACAGGCCATATGAAGTCATTACAAGGCTTGTTGCCTTACTGTTACTTTGTATCTTACTCCAGGTGTGCAGTGTTGTATAAAGTACCTGAAAGCCACACCTAGTAAAAGTTCTGATATTTTACTATAAAATTGCTTAACTAAAAGTCAGAGTCACCCATTGTAATAGTACTTAAGTGAAAGTATGAAGGTATCTCTTACTGTAATTGTACTTTATCAAAAGTAGTTTCTGAATAAATGTACTTAAGTATTGAAAGTAATAGTATCTCATTTAAAAAGCAGTCAGAATTTGAATTCCCAATAATTTTTTTATTCCCAATATTATTTTTTCCCAAATTATTAATTATTGCACCATCTAAAATTAAAACAAAAAACATATACTGTATATAGCCTTATATAGCCTTCATATGGCATACATTACAACACTGCAGGAGTGCAGGTAATTGCATAAGTATATAACTTTTGGTTGTCAGGACCAAAAGCTTCTATGCAGGTTGTAAATTCCAGCAGGTTCACCCTTGTTATGTTGGTGCCGTGACCAGGATAAAAAGGAGCATGGCATGACTCTCAAGGCTTGGCTGCTGCCCTTTATATCTGGCAACTCCACCAGCAGCAGTGAAGGGTTGTTACATGTTAAAGCTCTAAGAATTTCTTTGTTCATAAATGCTAGGCTAATGTAGTGAAGTCAGCTGTACAGAAGAGATGTCATTATTCATGGATGTGGGAATCCAAGATTGTTATCATCGAACAAACCAACTCGTGGCCTCCCTTGCAGAGGATCGGCTCCTGATTTTGAAGTCGGGAGAGACCAAACACTGTGCAGCTTCTCTCAGTGCCACCACTACGACGGCCTTTGCTGTTTGTTTTATAAATACACACCGAGGGTCTGTGAAAACAACTCCGGGGGGCCAGAGTTGCCACAGGGTGGAAGTCCACATCCTGGAATTATGTTGCCCTGGCAAAACAAAATCAGTGTTCAGCTTTAGTGAGCAGTGGGCAGAGCCATCTTTACGGTTTCCCACACAAAGATGCCTTGTGAGTGAGGCACGGCCATTTTATTGGGGAAATGGAGCCAACTGGAGGGATGCGTGCATAATAAGAGGAAGCGGCTCGTAAAAGGAAACAAAGAGTGGACTGTTCTGGAGACACGAGACTTACTTCAGAAAAGGCTTTCATTTTTTATACTTCTTTTGTTTTGGTTTTTGTCTTATGCTGATAGACCAGAACTTTATTCGTTGATATAATTGTCTTTCCTTGCACTGTAGAGTTTGAGATGTTGTGTTGCTGTACATTGTATATGTGAGTACTGGGCGTTCAGCTGATATTTACAAATGTGTTTGATAGCATCTATAGTCCTCTTGCTGGCAATAGTTTTATAATAGTTATTAATTCAAAAACTTCTTGAAAGTTGTTGAATAACTGCCTTTAAAAAGTCAGTTTAATGTGTACCTTTGATAAACGTATTCTGCTAAATCTCAGGAGCGATCGCCCAGTTTGGTGAGCAGTTTTGCTGTATGGTGACGTAATACTGCAATACATTTTTGATTACATAAAAACTCAGGCTTTAGTTATGGAGTTGTGTAAACCAGCAGCATTGCAGTGTTAATTAGAGCAGGAGATCTCTGCAATGCCCCTCAATGGCTTCTGTCCCACAGGATTTCTCTCAACTTCAGCTCCTGATTCCTTCACTGAAGTAATTATTTACACTGCTAAGACCTAGTGCTTCAGGTGTCAGTGGGGTGATAATTAAAACATATTCTCTAAATCTCGACTGACGTCAGTCATGATTGACCAGAGCTTAGTATCTAGACCATTATAAAATATCCTAGTGCTTTGGATGTGACAAAACGTTACTTCACTGCTGCTGTTTAGAGGAGCAGCGGCTACAGCGGTAAGTCTTGTTGACGAAGGATCAGAGCACAAACCAGTCTGTAGCAGGGAGAGAGTTAGCAGCTCCATGCTATGTCAGTCAGTCATCTTCTATACCGCTTCATCCTGTTAAGGGTTGCAGGAAAGCCTGGAGCCCATCCCAGAGCACATGGGGCACAGGGCAGGGGACATCCAGGGCAGGGTGCCAACCCACGTCAGGGCGCACACACAATAGGCAATTTGGAGACACCAAATAACCTAACCCGCATGTCTTTGGACTGTGGGAGGAAACCAGAGAATCTGGAGAAAACCCACCAAGCACAAGGAGAACATGCAACCTCCATGCACAAAGACCCGAGGCGGGAATTGAGCCCCAGGCCCACAGGTGCAAGGCAATAGTGCTAACCACCACGCCACCATGCCACCTCCATGCTATGTCATTATGACTATTTAAAGACCATATAAAGTATTTATATGCAAAATTGCTTCTGGGAAGAATGCAGGCTCAATTCCTTGTAGAGAAACAGTTTTATAGCAGTTGCCTAAATCCACTGACTCAGGCATTTAAACGTCTGTGAGCAGTAATGCAAGTTTATAAATGTATGGCCAATTATATATTAGTATTACTCGGCAAATAGTCCACACTTGCTTAGCAAGAAATGCTCATTTTAAAAATGACAAGGTTTCTTAAAGTAGCGGGATTTTTGTGGGTCCTCATTTTTTTCAGTGTAATGCACAGTATTGTAAATTTCGCTGCTTGTCTGAAAACAGTCTAAATTAGGCAAGGTTAAGTTGAAGATTGATTAACACTTACTTGTTACACTTATGCAGGTGCAAGGTTTTAAAAACTGGTTTGATTGGAACTTTACTGACCTGTTCACCAGCATGTAATGCTCTCTAGTAAAGGCACTTACACCACCAGAATTTCAGCCACAGCTGCAACTCCCGGTTCATCAGCTGCTGTTAACCCAGTCTGTCCAACAGATTACAGCTAACTTACTTATGCACTTTTAAAATGTTTTTTTATTTCTAAATCCTAAGAATAGTCAAAGTGAATATCCTCAGACATATATATTGACTTTTTAAGTAATTTCCTGCAAAAATCTTTTCTATTAGTTTTCAATAGGTCTAAACTTAAAGGGTTTTCTTTTTAAAAAAATGAGTGTCCATTTACTTTTTCAATGTATCTACTAACTGTACTATAAACTTTTTCACTACAGAAAACAATATAAAAATAATCAGTTCATTTTCCAGAGAATTAAAAAATTTTTTCTGTAATAGTTTTTGCTAACATTTCACTTTTAGTCTTTTGCAGACCACTTATTTGTAACTATCTGTTCTACTTGAAGCCATATTGAATTACTAGCCATCCTTCCTACAGATTGCACAAGTCTGAAAATCATATTCTTTATGAGTATGTAATGTACGTCTTATAAATATTATACATAATATTTATAAGATGTGTTTTTGTCAAACAAAACCTTATATGTTGTTTTTAAAAATGATTTTATTGCATGTTAACATTTTTTAAATTTCGTGCCTCTAAGCACAGCATAGTGAAAATTTTTGATCTTTTAAAAACTCAGAGAGAAAAGACAGGTAAAGTTAGTTATCTATATATTAGCATAAACTGAAATAAATATATATACATGAAAATATGCTTTTGTAGTTACTGGCAATGTGTTTGCAAAATTAATTCCCATTCCAAGGATGGTAGGTATAGACTGAGCTCAATGTAAACCAATGAGTATTGTGTGAGGAATGCAGATTCTCACGCATTTTAATCGGCCTGTACTTGCTTTGGTTTAGGGTCGAAAGTATTAAGAAGAACCGGTACGTACAGAGTATATTGCTTTATTATGTAACATTTCACAAGACTTGTTGTGCATAACATTCCTTTCACTGTTTGCTGTGTTTGGCCATAAGAGCTATTTGTACAAGTCTGCACTATTTCACAGAATGCAGACTAACACAGCAGTTTCCTTTGACCTGTGAGAAATGTCTTAACTGTGTGAGAAGACTTAGTAGAACGTGAAATATATCAGTGAAATTCCATTAAGGAAACGTGCACATGCACACACACGCACGCACTCACACAGACACGCGAATGCTGATCATACTCTTATTTCTGTTACCTTATCATTGTGTCTGTTTGGCGACTTTTTGTGAGTGAAATATAAATCTAAGGATTGGTGGGTGAAATTTATAAATGCATTTACTATATAGAAAAATATTACAAATAGCGTATACATACTTATATGTCATATTCTGGAGGGCACACAGTGTTATGTTAAATATTCTTGAATCACGATAATATTCGAACACGTAAAAATACACTAAAAATCAGACCATCATAACAGAATCCCGCAGAAAGCTGTGAGTGTACTGTGACCTGAAAATTTGACACAAATTTTTTGCTTCACCTGACATTGTCCCAAATTCAGTCGTGACTAACAAGCTAAATTACTTGTAGGGTTTTAATGACAATTAAGATGGTTTTAAGTTTTAAAATATGAATAGTTTTATTGATGGAGCACATGTTTAGCAAATAACATGTAACAGAGGTGACTTTGCCAGAATTCGAGCTGCGCAGTTATAGGCTGCACAGTTATGGTACAAGTTAAGAGGATTAGCCCCCTGGCTAACGGTCTTACTTATATCACAACAAATACACAGCTAAGTAAATATTGAATAGCTAGCTGCAGATGTTTCTCCACAGAGGTTAGCTTCATTGCTGGGGTAGCTTCTCCTGCCTGTCCCTTGTGTGTTTGTCTGTTTCGTGTCCCTATGTTTGACCACACTCGGTACACTTGGGTGTCAGTTGCAGTACAGATACCAGGTAAACAGCACATGGCTCCCATACACTTCACACAGCAGCTGACGTTTCTCATGGATTCACTGCAAGAATAACAATATACACAAAATAAAATGTGCAAATTCATGTAAAACCAAGCTGTTTAAACACAAGCATATTTTAATGTAAAAACAACAGAATTCCTTCTTTCTGTATTTACTGAACAGCCCAATAATTTTACCGTGTGTACCAGTCCTCATCAGATACAGCTGGTCCTAATTTAACTGGTATAAACCCCACAGAAAAGCCATGACTACAGAACCAGTGTTAAGGTAAAAACTTTTTTTGAATTTAAACGTACTTTCTCTAACTAGACAACCAGACCAAATTCTCGGTGACATCGTTTACTTCTCACCAGTGCAGCTTGTGCACAAAAACGTCATTCATCTGCATTTCAAATTTGGACAAACTGCACAAATACGGCAAATACATTTTAATCGGAAAGGCTTGCGTTTATTGACGACCTGCATAGATTTCCCATAGTAAGCTTTTATTGATTGAGTGCAGGTCATTTCTGGCCCAGGTGAAAGGTCCTATGAACTAAGTGTGATTAACTGTGTTGCTGTAAATGGCCGTTCATAAAAGGTTATTCTTGCACTGTAGCTATTCTTGCAGCATACATCATCGGTGAGGAGCTACCTGCGTAGCTACGAGTGTCCTGTTCAAAATGAGGATCCTAACTTAACATAAGGATGATCTGCTGAATGACTGTTGACGCTTGAAGGAAAAGGCTGCAGTTGACACTGGCCGATCCTTCAGGAATCCCAATATGAAACGTGTAGACGTGGCACATGAGAGCTCAAACAACAGCATCGTAAAAGGTGCTATAGGTATTTGTGCATGTAAGATGGTTGTAAATTAAACAAATATATATTCAGCAAACACTATAATGTAACACCACAGAGGTTTACTCAGAACATACTAGTGATAATTTAAAATACTGGTTGACACGCCCTGTACAACATTCACTCTGAAATTAAATAAATACGTTTTTTCTCCGTCACTGTTGACACTGATAATGTTGTATCTGAGATTTTTTTAGTAAGGGAGGGGTGTCGAATAGAGATTGTTTCTTCTGGACCAAAAAGAAACAGGGTTAAAAAGTGTCGTTACAAACCAAACAAGATAAGGTGATAATTTCATTTCAGATGGACATTAAATGGGTTCATTTCCAGCATTTGAATTTGGATGGAATTTCAGGTTTTACAATTTGTGGCAAATTGAAGAGGCTACTGTTTAAAATTTTAAATAAATATTTTGCTTATAATTATTATTAAACAAGGAAAAATCTGCTTGACTGGGCAAAAAAAAAATATATATATATACAGTATATATATATATATATATATATATATATATATATATATACACATATTTATAT
>JABJVR010047177.1:0-28694 GCA_025773905.1 Chitala chitala | reverse complement strand
AAAAAAAAAAAAAAACCAAAAAAAAAAAAAAAAAAAAAAAAAAAAAAAAAAAAAAAAAAAAAAAAAAAAAAAAAAAACAAAACTTTTATTTCTATAAATTATGCATGAGCCAATGTTGGTAAGAGTATTACTAGTAATCGGTGTCTGGACCTGCCTGGAGAGTGATTGAAATGGTGCAGTGCTGGGGGGGTGTGGGCTGTGGCATTTGTCAGACTCCCCGGAATGATGCTTCCTTAAGCGGGGGCTGTTTGGCATCTGCCTGGGTAGGGGTAATTTGAGGTGTGAAGAAGAAGCAATCCGCCCCCAATCTCTTACGTGCCATTCACGTGTCCCTAATATAGCCTTCTGACCTCTCCCTTCGGCTGCACTGGTAATGAGCACTTCTTCCTGTGGGCACTAATGTATTTACACTCTGTGTTTGCTTTCTCTTTCTGCCAACAGTGGAATCTAGCTGTGAATTATGAAAGATTAAATATTGAGTCAGCTGTAGAACATTTGGGCAAACTTTATTATTATACAGATAAAAATCTTAGTTTACTACTATTACAAGCAATACCAAATACCAAAATATACAAACACAGGCTTTAGGTTTAATTTTAATAACTCCCACCCCTTCTGGACACTATTACAGGTAAATCAATACAATTTAAAGGTTTTCAATGTAGCATTTATTCTGACCAAACAAGCTTCTTATTGGTGTGTCTGTATGAAATTTTAATATTACACAGCTTTATTCATTCAGTTACTTATCAACTAAACCATTTAACTACTATTACTGAAAAAAAAACAAAAAACAACTTACCTTATTATACCCACAATTGTATGTTGTTGTTCCTGTACACTCATCTAAAAAGCAATACTCAGTATATGCAAAGGCCACAATAACCTGCTGACTAATACTGCATTAATTTTTAAAATGATAAATGACAGCTGTTTGAAAACGTGTTACAAAGGTAACATTAATTAAATGCCCATTTATAACAATGAAAACAAGTTTAGCACGAAAAGATAATCATTTCACCACACAGTGACCTGTTATATAAGGTTTTATTGAATTCTCCCCATTACCCAAATCCACCGTATTGATCCATCACAAGAGCAGTTTACATGCTAAAGAAAGACAACCGGTTGCTAAAATGAGATGCTTCTGGTACAAAAATAATTGCTTGTCAGAAATTTCAGTTTTTTGTAGAGAAGCAGAATATCAATCCAGAAAACATTTTCTGGTATAGGTGTATTTATAAAAGTCACATGTTTGTGAAGCTTGTTGTGTTGATTTTTTCATTGCTTCAGTACCCCGTGGGTTCCTTGTCACACCTCTTATTTTCTGACATGGATGTGGATGTCTCATTCTTGCGTATAATTGGCACAAACCACAGGAATTAGAGGCAAATATTTTCCAGCAGTGCCCTGACTTGACAACGAATTTCAGTTAATTTCAGCTTGCCCTCTCATGCTGCTTTTTGAAGCAGCGTCATTATAACCTAATCAAATGATGCAGTCTGAAAACTAAGACTCTCGTTTTGGAGGCTGCTGTGCTTAAATGATTTGCTTCATGTGTGTCTTTGCACAAGGACATTGAATTGACATGAATTCCTTATTAAGGTCGTTCATGATGTTAAAATTATGCTGGCATTTTTACTGTTCAAGTGTCTCCAAAATAATTTATGGTACATTTAACATTCCTGTCCAGCATTTTCTAAACACTGTATGTTAACATCTTATGCCGCATTTCTAGAACATTTTACAGTTCATAATAATTAACTTTATTGGCAATAGTGTGTTTGAAACTAATTTGGATGTCAAAAAAAAACCATTAGTAAACTTACCTGATGGGAACATACTGATCTGTATCTCACCTTGATGTGAGTCCTTGATCTCATCTGTCCATAAAAACATGGCCATGACAGTTTAACACTTCTTGTTGAACAGGCCTCACTGGACCTGAGTCACGGTAGAGTTTCTATCTGAGTGCTGTCTCATCAGGACGCTCAGTCACAGCTGGGGGAGATGGATTGCAGAGCCGTAATGTTAGATTCGTCAGGAAGTTCAGGGCGTTGAGCAAGCCACTCCTAGCGTTCCTTTTGATTGATTCCCTTCCCCTCGTTCCATATGCTCGGTTAATTTAAACAAGGCAAACTTGGAAACGACTTGCTGCTAATGAGACGTGTGAGGAATGAGAATGCTTAGGGGACACCTCAGCCACAGCAGGGCAACTTCAGCAATTAGTCACGTCTTCAGATAGGCACTGACATATTCCCTTAGACACTGCACATGAAGTCACATGGAAATGAGCAGCGTATTATTATTGTTATTATTATAAATGGTAACAATTTGAACCCTTTTAAGGTTGATAACGTTTTAGTGCATTTTAAAATTCAACAATTTCAAGGTTTAAGATATGTTTTCTTTATTAAACATCAAACTTAAATGGGAAATATGAAATATATATTTATATTAAAAATGTTTTGAAGTTCGATTTCCTATTTT
This sequence comes from Chitala chitala, assembly GCA_025773905.1. Taxonomy (NCBI): domain Eukaryota; kingdom Metazoa; phylum Chordata; class Actinopteri; order Osteoglossiformes; family Notopteridae; genus Chitala; species Chitala chitala. The sequence goes on along the minus strand of JABJVR010047177.1, from coordinate 26,204 downwards.
AAATGTTACTAGTTGCTTTACCTTAGACAAGAGTTCCTGTATTTTTTGGGTTGGGTAGCTGTCTGTGTTTGTAAGGCCGCTGTGCTGTCCATTAAATGTAGGTGTTGCCTGCAGAGGGCAATGTGATTACATTATTACAGCTGTTTTAAAAACAGTGTGTGCTGTGCTGGTGATAGTGTAATATCTGACCTTAGGGTGCAAAGAAAATGAGCAGGCCAAACTGGCAAGAGAAATGGATTAGAGTTTGGACCATTTTAACCAGCTCATTATAACCTACAGGAAGAGTTCAGTGGCAGTATAGAACACCGTCCCTTTTAATACATGACATTGTATGCAAATGTTTATATAACAGTTTAAAATAATATATCTTCACCTCTTTCCTAGCACTAGAGATACTTTGTTTAGAGACATCGACGCATACATTTCTGTACAGGAAACATAAAGGAATCATGAAGCAAAGCTAGCAGTAAAAGTGTATCCATCTTTATGGTTTCCAAAGACTAAAAATGCCTAGCATACCTCCAGCTCACCCCCTTCCCCCCACCCAATCAATATGCAGGCTTTGGTGATCAGGAGGAAGAGGGACAGGAGGAAGAAGGCTGCCGACGGACCCGCTCTCTGGGTGCTAAAAAGAACGCAAATTTGCTGAGATCTAAATTGAAAACTGCTGGCACAGAAAATAATTCCATTGCTCCATCCACGGCAGTGTCAATGGTGAAATCAGTTTTGTGGCACTGGGCCGTGGCGACGTGCCGTGGCAGAGCCCATCAGAGATAAATGATTACTTCTGTTAAAGTGGAACACTGAGGCGAGAGAGCTGCTAGAGGGAGGATGGGCACGTCCCCATTACAATATTTATCACACGAGCTACTGGGGGAAGAGACACTGGTAACTGGACATTCACTACAAATTAATGGTATAAAGGGGAACGATAAGGAAATGTGGTGACCACAATTGCGCTCTTTGCAGCGCTCCTGCTGTTTTAATACAATTTACCGTGTAGACGAGGTTTCATAAAAGGTGTGCTTTAAGATCAGCATGTGGTCCTGTTCATGTTTTACCTTTATGTAATCCTGTTTATGTGTTAGCTTCGTGTGGTCCTGTTCATGTTTTACCTTTATGTAATCCTGTTTATGTGTCAGCTTCGTGTGGTCCTGTTCATGTTTCAGCTTCATGTGGTCGTGTTTATTTGTCAGCTTCACATGATCCTGTTCATGTTTCAGCTTTCATTCCAGACCAGTGTGCAAGTCAGTTGCCAATGGAAAGAAAACAATGTGCAGTAATGAATCTTACACGTTTACTTGTTAGTAAATATGCACATATTTTTGGAAAGCATTTTAAGTGGTCCTAGTTTGGTCCTGAAATGGTGACAGAATTTTTCCAAATTAAGACAGTGAGCCTGGCTACTTCCCAGAGGTACTTGATCACTGGTATAAATTAAGTTTACATGTATGAAGACGAGTGTGTCTCTGCAGGACTTGAACAGATGTGTTTTTGCTTAAACGCCTCTGTTATTATCTGCAACTCTTTCTATAGCCCAAAGATACAGGCTGACTGGCTGATTAGGCCTTCCTTCATGGTGTTCTTTCTATGCTTGAACAATTGTTCTAGGTAATACTGCCTTCCATCTGTCTGTGTCTAGATACATACATACATTATGCCTGTTTGTTGGCTTTGATTTAATGCAATGAGATCTGCCAGTGGGAATGCACAGAGCGCATTTGGCAGCACAGGCACTAAAAGCTGGCTCTCTCGATCACTGGAGGAGATTCATCAAGATCAAAACCAAAGCAAACTATTCAAGTCGCATTTTCTCCGTTATATAGCCTGACTACTGCTATTTGCTCCTGTTACTATAGCAACCTACTGTATTTGTATTTTTAGGCATTGCTCAAATTAGTTACTTGAGCTGAAATACAACTGAAGCCAGTGAATCCTGAATAACAAAAGTTACAAGAGACACGAGAGCAGTCTGAAAAATTTAATAACACTGAATCATTTTTTGCCAGTCTCTAACATTTTATTTCATCTGCACTTTAATATAAAGCAATCAGTTGCTTTTTTACTATTGCTAAAGGCTGTGACAAAAACACAAGGTGTTCTTGTAAACAAGTTTCTCATAACAAAAATATGCAGTTTTACATTTCTCTTGTTTTAAGTAAAGACAATGGAAACTCATTCTTTTTTTTTTTTCAAAACTGCTTAACCATGTTCTAGAAAATTATGTATAAAATACTGTGTGAGGGCATTAGTGCTGGTTGGGCTGTAATATATGTATGCATAATTTCCACTAATGGAGAAAAAGCATGAACCATGGAACATTCCGGAGTGAGTCCCTCTTTGCCTGTTTTCCCTGCTGCTGTGCTTATATAGTATACTGCATCTCTATGCATGTGTATGTGTGGCTAGTAATGGTCAATGCATAAGGCCACTTTGTTAACATGGCCCATGTTACACAGATCCTCCTAAACAATTCAGCAAAGATAAATATCAACTTAATCAGGATGACATCACAGTGGAGTTGAGAGAAGTGTGTGACTGCAATACTCATTGGTGTTAAACCTATGAAGTATCAGTCAGAATATCAACCTGGGGGACAGAACTGTTATTCAGAGCTATACATGAAAAAACTGTACAAGTACTTTGAAGCTGATGAAAGCGATGGTATTCAAGACTTGAGAACAAAGAAGACTGTGAAAGAACATAAACTCCAAGTGTGATAAAGTCTGAGTTCAATACAAAATACAAAGTCTCAGCCATTAATGGCTTAGCCATTCCAGTCCTAATACATAGGTTTGGAGTCGTTGACTGGAAGATATCTTACCTTGAGAGAATGGATTGCAAGACAAGGAAACTACTGACCATCTAAGAGCTCCAACACCCTATGATACAGGCTGACTATATATGAAGACATGGTAGGGCAGCTTTGGTATCTCAGAACAAATTTATGTCTGTGTACAAAATCACCATTGTTGGCCTTACTGACTATATAGACGGTCAGCAAGGGTTAAATTACTGGCTTCTAAAAACAACATGTAGATGACAACTCAGGGCACTGTCTGTGTCACCCAAAAGGAAATCGAGAACGAGTACTTCTCTCTATATACTGATGCCTGTAATGAATGAAAAGCAATATTGAAAAACAAAAAAATAGAGTTGCTTAAAAGAAAGCTACTGCATAATGTTTTGTCAGTGCTATAGACAAGAGAAACATCGCTAAAAAGCCACGTGTGCCTCACTGAGCACTTACAGTGCAAACAGAAAAAACGGCAAATTTTAATTGCAGAAACACAGAACGTGGCGCTCAGCTGTAGGTAAGTACTGTGGTTAAGCAGCAGATTAGACGGCGAGTGCACAACGTGCAACAAAGGCAAGGAAATGCATCGTATAACGTCAGGCTGCTCACTATGTCACTGCCTGCACTGGTGCTCACACTGCCCGCTCCTCCTATCAGTTGTACATGGAAATATCATTTTAATGTGGCTCGAGGGAATCAACACTAACGGTATCATTTCAGCAAAACGTCATGATATTGTGCCCTGCAACAAGAAAAAAAATTGTATCTGCTAGTCAAGATGGTGATCCCAGATGAACATCATGCTAACGGAAGCAGCATAAATGCTAAGAGCTGAACTAAACTATAAAGAATGCTGCCTGTGGTGTTTTGAACGTTTGAGTTGTTAAGAAAGAGCACGAGAGGACTTGACCGCAGCCGTGACCGTGCTGTCCACCGAGGGCAGAAAGACCTGAGGACTGCACACACCCTGCAGAAGCCCTGACTGTCCTTCAGTCTCTGATGAGACTCAGCCAGTCAGGAGCTTCCAGAAAAGAGGAGAAAAACAATGTGATAAATACATAACAAAATAATGTGGAGCCATTTGGAGCACCATCAGCTAAAATCATGTAAAATACACTCCTGCATGTATGTTGTTTTTAATGATAATAAAAATACCTGATGAATGAATGGTACCATTTTCTTGTTACGTTTAGACAAGAAAGTAAACATTAACACAATGCAATTGCAGGATGGTCAAAGCATAAAACATGGCTTTCATTAGTTCGTATTAATGAATTTGTTAATTTTCAGCACACACATACGTGTGTGTGTGTGTGTGTGTGTGTGTGTGTAAAAGCATTTTTGTCTCACAGTACCATAACGTAAGAAACAGATGTAGATGTGGAGACATCTTCGCAAGATAAACGCCCTTTTCACAAGTGCTTAAGTATGAACGTGTCAAAATGGTTTTATTGTCACCATTTACATGTATTTGAACTCTGTTAGAATGGATTTAGAAAATTAATCAATTTAAGGTCTGTCCCCATAATGACAGGAATGTAAACAAGTGCGATTGTGCGGGAGGGGTGTGATGGGATGTGTTGGGATGGAAATAAAGAAATGCTTACTGAGCTATACCATGCCACTATTGTCTCAGCTAGAAGTTACACATTTTACATTCTGGACTACATCCAAATAATATATGGTGAAGTGATGGTGTGTGTGAATAGACTATTATTCTGAAATGACTTATTTGCATATAAATTATATTTTCAGGCAATTGTCATTTTTTGCAGTGTCACCTACTGGAAAAATATCTGCATAATAACAAGCTGCAGATGACAAAGGAGAAAAATAAAGTTATTAAATTCTGAATGTGCCCATTGGTTGGACTTCCAGTCAGCAAGGTTATATGCATTAGAGGTATTTTGATTAGACCTCAATTGACTTTTGGCAGTCAAACTGTTCAGACAATTACTGTTATCCCAGGTAAATGATACCAACCATACGGATAAACAGTCTTTCTGACATTGAGTGAAATTAGTATGGTAGATTTAACTTTAATAGAATATCTGTATGTGACTGCATCTCTCTTGTGTCGGCTTTCTTTCTGCCCAAAGGGTAGGTGAACTGATGGTTAGATGTAGGTGACATTTCTTTGAAATAGTATCAGCTGTTTCAGTTTCAAGGTCATGTCTCTTGTAGCACAGCTGAAGTGCTTACACCTGCTCTGACAAGTGCATACATTCCCATGATTGCCATGCATGAATCTTCATGATCAGATTTTATGAACAGTGCCACTGCCTCTGTGCCCCTGTTGATAGAAATGCAGTAAGAAGAGCCAGAGGTTGGGGCCTTTCTTGGGTGAGCAGCTCCTGAAAAGTGATCAGCTGGCTCAAGGTCCACTGGAGATTCTTATTTAAACTCTATTTCAATCTAGCTCCCATCTGCCACCAGGTGAGGGAACAACCTGTGCGGACAGTCTGCTTCTTCCCTCTATGTGACGCATGATGTGCAACTATCAGACCGATTCATTTGGTACTCTCCTTTCAATTTCCTCAGCCATTGCTGCTTCTTCAGAACAGCTGGCTTCCCTTCCTGCCTCATCTCCAGTGGAGGTCCCTCCAGTAGGGCAGGAAGCATTGCTCCCCTAGCCACACAGACCCAGGCCTGGCTGCAGCTGCTGTCTGCTTAAAAATTGTGTTAGAATGGAACAAGTAATTCTTCAAGCTCTGTAAATTAACCCTAGGAACAGAGGTAATGGAGATGGGTGAGCAGCTGGTACAGGCACAGAAGAAACCCTGTTTTTTTCTGTCTTTGACCACTGCCTGGAGAAGGGGATTATTACAAAACTACAGCAAAGAACCTGATAATGCTCAGTGACTGCTAATGTGCTGTGTTTAAACACACAACACTGTTCTTTGAGTTAGCCGCGTTAACTGAAAACAGACTGTTAATTGTGGGATGTCTTCAGACATACATTTTACTTGTTTTGCCCACAGAACACCTAGTGTTTTAAGCTCCATAAGTCATTTTTGACTTGAAACTACAGACGTTATATCCCTGCAGTGTTTTAGTGAGATCAGAACATTCTGTATATCAGAATAGCCACACAAGCCATATGATGTTAGCTCAGAGAAAGACCATTACTACAACAGCAATGTGTTTGCTCATTCCTCTCTGTAGAAGAAATATGAAAAAGTTGATGTTTTCTATAGCAATAAAGCAGCCTAGACCACAAAGTTGACATGAACAATTTCAAAAACTAAGTGAAAGATTTACCTTCAATGGGTTTGTTAATGGAAAGCCTTGTACTCTAAAATGCACTTATATTCACAATGCCCTCTTCAGTCAACTGCATAAAAGGACATGATAAAAGGACGTATGAGATGGCCATGCGTGACCCAAAATAGAGCTGTGGGCCAGTGGCTGCTGAGCTGAAACACACAAAGCTTCTCAGTTTGACTTAGCCTTTTCCTCCCACGCAGGTTGTGGGAAGCTATTTTTAATAAAGCATTCAACTGTCATCAGGTAACATTTCTTGCCTACAGCATTCCTACCCCAGGTTTTTATTAGTCTTGTAATTACCGGCTCTGTTTTACTCCTCAGCACAGCAAGTTTAGCAGGAGTGTTTGAAGAGTTTGAAAAATATGAAAAATACATATAATATAAAACCTCTATTCCAAAATACTTGGGACACTTTGTAAAATATAAATAAAAACAAAATGCAATGATTTACAAATCCTTCATTTTATTGATTTATTCAGACACTTTTATCCAAAGCGACTTATACTTCATATACGACCTGTACACTTCATGACAGATATTCAGTAGAACACAGAAAAGAAACAACATATTTAAAGTTGAAACTCATCAACTGTATTGTTTTTTTTGTAAATAAATGATTATTATGAATTTGATGGCTGCAACGTTTCAAATGTATAAAAAATATTTTATATAGACCTAATGGTATTTATGGTCACTTCAGGTTCAATAGTCAGTAATACAAATACAGTAAGTACATTTATAACATCTGTATATTTGTTATATACATCATATGCGTTTTATAATCGGGTATCTATAACATCATATATCTAATTACATGGAGGCAAGGTTGTCTTAATGTCTGTCACACGCTAAATTGACAGATATCGAGCTCAAATACGAAACATTGTCATTGTATTGAATAAGAGTAAATACATTACAGCTCTTTTTGCATATCAGTTTTGTACAGTATGTCCAAGCATGAAAGTGTTTCTGCAAGTGTGCTTGCTACTGTAATTATTTATTTTATTTCCCACTAAAGGAAAGGGTTCAGTAACTGAATAAAGGGTCAAACTCTCCTTCATTACACAGCTCCAAATTCTGGGAGTGGCTGACCACAGGATGCAATGTAAAATAAAGGCATAAAGATATTTCATTGATTTGATGTGGCACAGTGTACGTGTGATGGGTATAGAAGACAGCGGTAGATGAGAGGAATAGAATGTGACAGCTCATTCATGGGCGATTTGTTTATTTCCAAGCCTGTCTGCATCATTCCTTGGGGGGTAGAAATAAGAAGACTGCAGATTGCTGTAGGAGTGTTACCACTCTACACAGACGCTCTTAATGAAATGAGGGCCACATTCTTGGGTTTCCTGTGGTGAAGCAGGAAGAGAGGCCATGTGCAGAGTTGATAGAACCTCCATAGGATGGGTGAATCTCCATTTTGGTGACTGGGAATAGGAAGCATGTGTTAAGTGTTAACAGCAATACAGTGCAGTGTTGTGAAGAAGGAACACATCTGTAGAAAATACATACAAGTTTCAATACAGACTTAAATCTAACTAGCTCTAATATTTTACGGTTATACTTATAGATATACCTGGCATATACCTCGCACAAGTAATTTGTGTAATTATTATTATTATAATAAAATAAGAGCTATTACTATTAAGAAATGCATTTTGACTAAGCTGTCTTTTTTCACAATGATGAACATCTTTCAAATTCCTCCGGGGTATGTGAACTGATGAGCAAAACTGTACATATTGTTAAAAATATTAATACTACTCTACTGTCCTTTTCATGTAGAAAAGAATTTGAACTAATTGCTATTGTAGCCCAGAGCATATGCCTTAATAAGAATGATTGGCTCTAGTGACAAAAAAATGCATATTCTAATGAAATGAGCTGTATAAGGAGGTCAGTGTGCTTTGTTATAAAAGACCTGATCTCTTATTTTGGAGCAGAAGCAGTCAAAAAATTTGGATGCTGTAGCAGTTATAAAACTGGGTTTTCTTTAGATAAAAGTCAGTTTGATTTCAAACTTTGTTCTGTTTAATATCATGGATTTATGCAGGCTTTGGCGAAACCTCAGACAAATGAAAAGCGGTTCCGCTCAGATAAGAGAACCATAAAAGGGCTGTCACAATATACACATTAAACCTGAAATAATTTTTGATAAAGCAAAAACTTTTTATTTGGAAAAATCCTTATACTCTATAGTATATGCTGTAAATGTAAGGATCAATAAGCAATTGCAGATAAAATTCTGTGACGATTGCTTCCTCGGGCAGCAGTCTTGTTATCTAGTTTTATTCCTCACCCAGTAATCTGATTTTGTTGATTTGTCTCCACCAGTGTCTGTTCTCAGTTTAGTTCTGTTCTGTTTGCTCCTTTTTCGATTACCGCTGTTAGTTTTGGTTCCTTTGTTTCTTTACCTTTTGTTTAATCAACAAAACCATCACTTTCATCTGAGCCTAGCCAGGAATCTCTGAAAATTGTAACAATATTCATAAATAAAAAGAATTACTGTTCTGTTTTTTGGGCTACAAATTGCATATTTCAGCATTTAGTTCTTCAAACGTGTTGAGTACAGTATCTAATGGTGTCTTTGTATAATCTATCAGTTATATATTGGTGATTTTTTTTCCAGCTGTTATTTTTCCTGATTAACCTGTCTAACCCATCACTTTAGGTAGCAGTGATCCTGTCTCACCCATCACATAAAGTAGCGGTGACCCTGTCTCACCCATCACATTAAGTACCACTGATCCTGTCTCAGCCATCACATTAGGTAGCGGTGACCCTGTCTCACCCATCACATTAGGTAGCGGTGACCCTGTCTCACCCATCACATTAAGACGAGTGATCCTGTCTCACCCATCACATTAGGTAGCGGTGACATTGTCTCATCCATCACATTAAGTACCAGTGATCCTGTCTCACCCATCACATAAAGTAGCGGTGACCCTGTCTCACCCATCACATTAAGTAGCAGTGATCCTGTTTCACCCATCATTATGTGTAGTGGTGACTATATCCTATTCATTGTAGTACCTAATGATGACATGTTCCAACATTTGGATTTCCTAGTAGTGACTTCACCGCTCTGTCACATTTCCTTGTTGACCCATGCTGTTTGTTACATTGCATTATGAAAACATATTATAACCACTATAATAACCATATACTGTGCATCACTTTAAAACTAGTGACCCTCTCATTCATTGCATTACCTAGTGGTGATCCTATCCCATCTGTTACATTTTGTAGTGATGAAATAGCCCATCTGTTTTCTTTCCTAGTGTCCTTATTCATTTGTCATATTTATTGTGGTGAAAAAGCCACATCATAAATGATGAGGACTGAATGCAAGGTCTATGTCGGGATGGACAGTTGGACAACCAGAGGTTAGAACATCTTGTCTCCATTTATGCTTGGTAGTTTAAGTCGTTACATGGCCAGTCACCACTCAGTCCATTATCTGGATTTTAGGGAAGTGAGGTACTTGATGGGGTAACAGCTTTCCTGAATAATCCCCTAAACACAGCACAGAAAACCAAAGCTGATACGAGCCTAGGGAAGCTAGGTGAGTTGCTTTTCTGTTGGCAGGCTGTCATCTGTATTGTTCCTTTTATTTCTGTCCCTCCTATCTTACTTCTGCATAAATCAATTCCACACAGTGGAGGAATGACTTCATTTCACAGGTCAATTAATTTTAATTATCACGTGTCAATTTCATCTCCGTTTAAACTGCAAGACTGACACTTTATAAAAATCTCATTAACCCTCCGATAGTCAATCTGCTCATTTCATCAGATGGGTTGCCGAGTGAGCCATTCTGTGGAGCATACTCAGCAAACAAACAATCAGGGCTGAGTGAGGAGGGAGGTGCGGTTGTTAAGTGACTGCTGTAAATATGGAGGGCTGTTCAGGTAAACCACCATTCATTTCAGGTGTCAACTGCAAAGTTTTGTACGTTCCCAGGTGTTGGGACTCACACATATAAAGACACCCAGGAGGCAGAGTGATGTCTGGGAACATTTCCTAGCACTGAACATCTCCTGTCCTGAGAAAATTACATCTTTTCACAGGCACCTTTTATAAAGTACTTACAATAAATATACATTTTATGTATTTATATATTACTGGATTGTTGTAAAATAATCTGTCTGGATATTTGGTAAAACAATTTGGTAATAAAAAGGTGCTTTTCCACTGTACTAGGTACCAAAGCAGTACCAAAGTCAATGGTACCTCTTGTGTTCATTTTCCACTGACGTAAAAAACTGGCATTGTCAATGACCTATACTGTTTCACATATTGATACAATGTATATCAATAATTTGTATTATTGTAATATAATGGTCAATGTCACGCTGTGTGTGTGTGTGTGTGTGTGTGTGCGCGCGTGTGTGTGTGTATGTGTGTGTGTGTGTGTGTGTGTGTGCGTGCGTGTGTGTGAGACCACGCTCCCTTGTTGTCAGGTGTCGTCTCCTTGTTACTCTGTTTCTGTCTGACTGTTCTAGTGTTCACATCTGGTGATGGTTGTCTGTTGTGCACTACTGAAGGTTTGAGTTTTCCCATTTCCTTAGTCTGTGGTGGGTTGGCGCCCTGCCCTGGGTGTCCCCTGCCCTGCGCCCTATGTGTCCTGGGATGGGCTCCAGGCTTCCCCACGACCCTTAACAAGATGAAGCAGTATAGAAGATGACTGACTGACTGCCTGACATTTCCTTGGTCAGCTGTTGATGTAACTATAGTCTCTGTGTAGTAGGTTATGTCTGATGGCCTTTGTAGTCACTTGTTGACATAACCTGTTTTAAATCAAATCATGATTTCATTGTTTTACCTCATTACTAGCCCTAAAATGCAACTGTCTCTACTATTATCAGAATGTGTTGCAGGCATCAAAATTGAAGTGTTTATTTTGAGCAAAGAATAAAATTGATGAGGTATAACATCAACTAATGTGCTGCTGTATTGTTTTCAATGTGGTACAGGATGCAGATGATTTACAAATTATTATTTTCAGTTTTAATTTGATTTTACATACTTTCTTTGATTTGGTGTTGTATATCTCTTTTTCTGACCAGATCACCTGGGGCTCTTCATAAAAAAAACATTTATTGTTGTTGTTGTTGTTGTTAATAATAATAAAAATAATAATAACAAATAAAGTAAAATAACTAAGTAAAAAATTATAATTATGGATCTATGGACAAATATCTATTACTTCAGTTATCATTGTGTTCTGAATTAATAACAATGCATTTTCAAGAGAGCAGTCGTATTTTTTGTTTGTGAGGCAGATCGTTTGCATATGACTCGGAAATAAATACGTTTTGAAGTCTAACCCCAAACTACCAAAGTATCAAACAAGCATCCTAGGTTGTTTGGTACCACAATAGTGGTACTGGTACTGCACCAGAAGTGAAAGAAAAAGGGAAGTACCAAAAGTTCTGTACCTAGTGCAGTGGAAAAGCTCTTTACGTCTGTTACAGCTGTGTAAGCTGGAAAAATGGATTTATATTTTTGCATAGTAATTTTCCTGTGCTTTAACTATTTTACAGACCAGTTTGGTGCCACATAGAAGAAAGACCTTTGTTTTAATCCCTCCAGTTAATCTGAAGAAATGTACCTGTGTCTACAAGATACAGTTGTTGAGCCAGTACTGAGGAGACAGCCTTTGCAGACCTAGAGAGGGTCTGCTTGCTCCAATATCAAAGGTGTCCTTCTTACAACTCAGAAACATTGCCAATCTATGGAGTTTTCTGTCTGTTCAAGATACCAGGAAGACATTACATTTGTACACAGCAAATCACCATTTCATTCCTCTACCTTCCAGTCTAGACACTGCACATAAAAAAATACATGTTACTGAAAACACAGCTGCAAAAATGGTTACTAGGAGCAAACAGAATTACTACATAACCCCTATACTCTCCTTATTGTACTGGCTTTCTGTCAAGTATGTTTGTGATTTCAAGGTTCTTTCACTTACTTATAGAGCAGTTCATGGTCAAGTGCTGACATCCTGAATGGAGTTTATGAACGTATACTTCAAATAGTTCATGTCAATCACAGAATGTGGGTCTCCTCATTATTCCACATATTGGCAAATAAAAGTATTGTTAATGTTTTTAGTTGCTGTGCTCCAAGACTATAAGACACTTTGCCTTGTTTCTTAAGTTCATCCTGTCTGTAATGGATGTGAAAATGAGTCCCCCGGTAGTCAGCACAAAGATATGATTAGTCCCCCAAGGGCAGTGAGCAAGGGACTCAGGTCATCTTGTCTGGTAACTCAGGCTACGAGTTTACAAGTTCAAGTCCTAGTTGCCCCCATAAACTATTCATATTATGTACCATATATGAAAATATATAACTGAAATATCAATTTACAGGACAGAGACAGAAGTCATAGTAATGAAGTGTAAATCAGATTTTACAAGTCAAGATGATAAACTTATTTGAATGATAAGCTGTATAGTTAAGCAGAGGGAGAGGGGGATGAGGAAGAGGAGGAGGATGATGATACCCAAGACTGAATATAGTTTCACAGTTTTATTTGCTTACCACTTATTTTAGCTGTGCACGCCTTCTAATGTGGCAGTGCTGTTGCTGTACTCCTGTTACCAACTCCTCAGAAGAGTCATTGACATTTACATGTTTGCACAGTGATTTAAATTTGTAAAACGAACAGTCTCGCTTCCTGGAGCTATTTTCAGAGCCACACAAGAAGTACAGTAATTTCCGACCTGTACATCTCTGTGTTACCGGAGCTTTCACATGCTACTACCCTGTATACTCATGCAAGGGTAATAAGACACAGGCTGATACAGATCAACACTTTTACAGGAGCAGCTAGTCTCTGTTTCTGCGGCCATATTTTATGCCCGCATGCTGATAAGGTTCCTTGTCCTTTGTCAACATACACATAGCCAGACTGCATTTCTGCAGGCGGGTGCCTTTTAGCAGCCTTTTTATAATGGCAACATCTTTTATGTCTATCATCAGGCATAATTTCCACGTAACACTAACAAAAAGCTATTATAATTACTTTTTTTGCAAAAACAAAGGATAATTACTTAACCATGTGCAGCTTAACAGTACAATACAATATATACATTACTAATGGACAAGTCAGTCAACTTTTGGCTGCTCCCTCTGAGGGGGGGGGGGGGTCACCATCAACTGGCATCCAGTTAGCAGTCTACACATTCACTTGGCAAAGGTTTGCATGCCAGATGCCCTTCCTAACAAAACCCTCTCAATTTATCTGGGGTTTGACCTGGTGCTAGACATGCACTAACTTCTGCAACCGCAACAGCTGTGATTCAAACCTGCAATGGCAGAAGTGCAAAGCAAACATGCTAACCACTGAAGTAAGAATCCTGAAGTGATGAAGTGATGGTGAGTGTACAATAGTGGTGGACTTTAATGGGCTTGTTGGTGAAGGCAACAGAGTGAAGGGATAGTGTAGCTAGACAGCATGAAATTGTGGTCTGTAGGATGACTTTGGAGGTGAAGAGGAAGAGTGAGGAGAGAACCGATGATCAGATGGTGGAAGCTCAAAGAGGAAGACTGTTGTATGAAACTCAGAGGGGAGGTGAGACAGATGATGGTCAAGAAGTGCTGGATGACTGTGCAACTACTGCAGAAGTGGTGAGGGAGTTAGAAAGGAGGGTAGTTGGTGTAACAACTGGACAGAGGAAGGAAGAAAAAGACACTTGGTATTGGAATGAGAAAATACAGGAAAGCAAAAGGAGGGATGAAATTGGTGAAAAACAATTGTAGATGAAAACAGTAGACAGAAGTACTTGGAGATATAAAGTAAGGTGAAGGCTAAGGAAAAGGCATATGGTGAGTTGTATGAGGGACTGAGCTGGGAAGGATATGCTACAGGTTAGAGTGATAAAGGATGGAAGTTGAAATGTGCTGACAAGGGAGGACAAATTATTAAGAAGGTGGAAGGAATACTTTGAAACTAGTGAATGTAGAAAATGAGAAAGAGAGAAGGTTGGATGATGTGGGTATAGTGAATCAGGGATTCCATAGGATTAGTAAGGATGAAGTGAGGACAGCTATGAAGAAGATGATGGGTGGAAAAGCAGTCAGTCTTGATAAGAAACCAGTGGAAGCATGGAGATGTTTGGGAGAGATAGCAGTGGAGTTTCTGACCAGACTTTAACAATATCCTGGAAAGAGGATGCCTGAGGTGTGGAAAAGATGTATACTGTGTGCTGGTACCAATTTCTAGACTAAGGTAGATGTGCAGCAACTACAGAGGCACGAAGTTGATCAGCTACACCATGAAGTTATGGGATGGAGTAGTAGAAGCTAATTTGAAAAGAGAAGTAATGATCTGTGAACATCAATATGATTTCATGTGAAAAAAGAGCACTAAAGAAGTGATATTTGCTTAAAGAGTGTTAATAGAGAAGTAGAGCAAAGACCAGAAGGATCAGCATTATCTATATGTGGATTTAGATAAAGTGTATGATGGTGTCAAGAGAAGAGGTTGTGGCATGTTATAAACAGGTCAGAAGGGGCAGAGAAGTATCTGAGGGTGATGCAGATATGAGGACAGTGACAGCAGTGAAGTGTGCAGTAGGAATGACAGACTGGTTTAAGGTGGAGGTGGGATTGAAACCAGGATCAGCTCTTAGCCCTTTCTTTTTTGCAATGGTAGCGGACAGTTTGATGGATGAGGTCAGATAGGAGTCTCCAATGACTCTTGATGTTTATGGATGATGTTGTGATCTGTACTGAGAGTCAGGAGCAGGCCTCAACAAGCCTGGAGAGGTGGAGGTACACATTGGAGAGAAGGGGAATGAATGTAAATTGGAGCAAGATGGAGTACGTGTGTTTGAGGCACATTGTTTTGAAAAGCGCTATATAAAAACGAATTGAACTGAACTGTTTTGAAAGGCGCTATATAAAAATGAATTGAATTGAACTGTTTGAACAAGAGGAAGTGCAGCAGAAAGATGTGAGTGGAAGAACAAAAGGTGGTAAAGGTGGATGAATTGAAATACTTGGTAAACTGTCCATAGTAATGAAGAGTGTGGTAGTAAATGGAAGAGGAGAGTGCAAACATGGTGGGAAGGATAGAGGAGAATGGTGGCAGTTATAGAAGGGTATCTGCAACAGCGTAAGGGAAAGATTACTATGCTGTATGGTTTGGAGTTAGTGGTACTAACAAAAAAGAGGCAGAACTGGAGGTGGGAGATTTGAAGATACTGAGATTCTCCTTGGGAGGATTGACAAGATTATAAATGAGTATATCAGAGCGACAGCACAGGTAGGATGATTTGGATACAAAACGAGAGAGCTGAGATTGAGCTGGTTTTGACATGTGCAGAGGAAGGATGCGGGGTATACCAGGGGAAGAATACTGAGGATGGAGCAACCAGGAAGGAGAAGAAGGGGAAGGCCAAGGAGGAGGTTTATAGGTGTGGTGAGGGAGGACATGCAGGTCGTTGATGTGACAGAGGAAGATGTAGAGGACAAAGTGAGATGGTGAAGAATGATCTGCTGTGGAGACCCCTAAAGAGGGTAGTAGTACCGGTGGTGGTGTTTTTTTTTCTATACGTTAGTTAGCAGCTTCTTTATTTATTTTTCACTCATTATGCTCAGAAAATAAGGAGTGCTAACCTTGCATTAAATTCTACTAGTCATTTGCAGGTATCATATTGTTAACGGCCTTACCTGTGTTAGGTCTGCCACGCACCACATGCATGTCTCATCCTTGCTCTGAAAATGGACACTTGCTTTGTTTCAGCCAAACCAGGCTTATTTAAAGCCAATACATAGCATTTCTAATTTTCAAACTAAAGGTGGCTTACTTTTGATGTTTTGATAATTTACTTTGCATGGCATGGGCAGGTAAAAGTTTGACTGGAAAGCATCTAGAAGAAAACATTCCTCTTGAAACAAGTTCAGATAAGAGGTACTTTTGGATAATTCCAGCAGGGAAAAATGTTTTATACAAATGTATATTTATGAAATTGCTTCATTTGACAAATGGAATGTGTAAATGTTTATGGTTTGACTGATGCTGCTACTTTTGGCTCTGATTTCTGTCAATGTCTTAAAATGTGTTTGGTTAACTGGGGTTTCCACACTATTTGATAAGTATTGTTAGACAGCTTCAAAATACCCATAATTACTGGTCTATCTGAAGCATTGGTGTTTGATTATTAACAGTCAGACAGCACTCACAGGAAACAACAGTCAGACAGTGCTCACGGGAAACAACAGTCAGAGCACTCACAGGAAACAACAGTCAGTCAGTGCTCACAGGAAACAACAGTCAGACAGCGCTCACAGGAAACAACAGTCAGTCAGTGCTCATGGGAAACAACAGACAGTGCTCACAGGAAACAACAGTCAGACAGCGCTCACAGAAAACAACAGTCAGACAGTGCTCACAGAAAACAACAGTCAGACAATGCTCACAGGAAACAACAGTCAGACAGCGCTCACAGGAAACAACAGTCAGTCAGTGCTCATGGGAAACAACAGACAGTGCTCACAGGAAACAACAGTCAGACAGCACTCACAGAAAACAACAGTCAGACAGTGCTCACGGGAAACAACAGTCAGACAGTGCTCACAGGAAACAACAGTCAGACAGCGGTCACAGGAAACACTTAGAAAAGGAAAGAATCATGTAGGCTATGTGACATTAAGTGATACCAGTATTAAGCAGATTGTGACGTGGGCCAGGTTTGCTGTGATACAGAACGAGGAGATGATTTTATTAACAACATTTTTTAAATCTCCGTAAAAATATTGTTTCAGTTTTTTTCTGTTACACACTTAATTGCTGATCTATATCTTCAGCTCAGCAGACACGTTTAATGATAAAATTTGTTCTTCAGTCAGCAAAGACTAGATTCACAGTCTGTCCTGAGTGCTGGCAGCCTTGTTTGTAAGATGCCCTCAGCTGGATTCCAGGTTATCTGCAACTCTATTTCATTAACAGTTCTGTATTCTGAAATAATACTTTTTACAGCATTTGTTAAAGTCTTAAAAAGGTTAATGATGGACTGGTGATTAGCTCAACTGTGATGGAAAATGTGAGGTGGAAGAAAGAACCCTTTAAGTGCATTTAGACGTAAAGGGAAAACAAAATCACATTTTAAATTCATCCTAAATATTAAACTGGAAGGAAAACTGTGAATTGAATAACAGAACCTTAAATGTCATCTAATCATTTTCTGCTACCTCAGTCCACACAACCATAACATAATTTCATTGTAGCATTATATTAATGCCAATTATTTTCAAATTTGAATCTTCTGGAAAGTTTATTTGGAAGAAATGTCAATGTTTTTTTGGCTTTCCCATTATCAGGCACAGCCAGTGCAAGTTTTAATTGAATTTTCAGCCCATCTCTTATCTCATTCCAGTACCTGATACAGCCTCCACCCTTGCAAGGGCCATTTTGATGTAGACCTCCATGCCTTCAGCCCTAATCCCTCTACTGTGCACTTTCTTATCATGCTGTCATTTCAGGCTTATAAAATTTAATAATACTCATTCTAATGACATATATGTATTTTAAATGTCATTGTGATTTTAAAGCCAATAGGAATGAACAACGTAGGGGAGAAATCTTGGAATGCCATGATGTTTCTATCTTCACGGTGATGCATACTTCTCCTAGTTAAATTTTTAAATTCTGACCTGTTAAATTTTTGACACATTTAGTTGACTATCTGGGATTATTC
This sequence comes from Chitala chitala, assembly GCA_025773905.1. Lineage (NCBI taxonomy): Eukaryota > Metazoa > Chordata > Actinopteri > Osteoglossiformes > Notopteridae > Chitala > Chitala chitala. The sequence goes on along the minus strand of JABJVR010047177.1, from coordinate 8,426 downwards.
CTGAAACATATGCTTTGGGAAAAAGAGACCTAAAACTGTCCACCAATGACCCAACATGAATATCTCTGAAGAGACCTGTCCAGCAATGACGTCCATCCAACTCAACAAAGCTTGGGAGGATTTGCTGAAAAGAATGGTAGAAAATGTACAAATCCAGGTCTACGAAACATCTGTCATACCACAGTCAATTCCAAGTTTTAATTGCAGCCAAAGGTGCTTTAACTAAGTGTTGGGTCTAAACAATGGTGTGAAAGTGACATTACATGATATATTTTTTTAATATATTTACAAAAAATTTTCAAAATCCAGTTTTTCATTCTTGGGTATTGAGTGTTGCTTGATGGGGAGGGGGGTGGATTTAAATGATTTTAGCACAAAGACGGAAAAAATTAAGGGGTCTGAATACTTGAATGTACTGTTTTTGAAATGATTATATCTTCAAGTTCCACTATGAAATAATGCTGAAAACTGCTGCACTTTACCATGCTTAATTATACATCAAAAAAACCTTGCTTTGCTCTGACATTACTATTTTAGTGCAGGTTATTGGTAATTAGAGGTAATTATGCTAATTACACTTCACTTCATGGACTCCAAAGAGTACAGTCATCTCTCAGTTGTTACTGAGAAACGACTTTAGTCACACTCCCTGGTCCAGACGCACACGCATGAGAACAGCTGTACTTGGACACGCTTATGCACCTCGTGGGCTGCCTGTTGAGCTTCAGGGGTCACATGTGTAGAAACGTGAAATTTTATCACTTGCTGTTGTGTTTGGCTTGTCCACTAATTAAAGCATAGCTGTACAACACTGTAGCTGGCAGGAGTGCCACATCTCATTTTCTTCATTGTCTTGATTGTGCCTTTAATTGGTCATGACTGGACTTCAGAATCTGCTGTTTTATTATAGAACTGCACATGATGAGGAGCTACTTAATTAACATAATGTGGATCCACAGTCTTTAGACTCACACAGCTTGTACTAGTCAACAGTGTAACTATGGTTTACGAAATATTCTATATGTGTATTCCACCTACATATGCAGATTTTCCTCCTTTACAATATTTACAAGGTTTGCAAAGAACAATTGCAAAGAACAATTACATAATACCCATTATACTGACAGCTACAAACAGATGAGTATTCTTAGATTATATCATATCTATGATCTATTTTATATATATGGCAAATATGCATTATTTCTATGTTCTACAATGGATTGTATCATAATCTCTTCAAACATTTTAAAGTAATTTAAATGAGAAAGACATGAAGTTTAGAACTAGACACTGGATATTTGAATATTACATTATTTTATATTCAGCAACATCATTTATGATTTTACTAAAAAATAAAGCTTAGCTTTCATTCCCTAGATTGTTAGCATGCACAGTCAAGACGGGGGGGGGGGGGGCAATTAATTTAGCCAAGGGGCCACATAAGAGACTGGGACTGTTGTGGGGGGCTCTGGCCAATCGGCTGAACTCAATTCTGCTTAATGTTCATTTTATAACTCTATAAAAAAGCTTTAAATTGCATAGTTTGGAAAAACTAGATATTAGTAGAAAACTAGATATTAGTAGATATTACGATTGGGCAATGGAAATATGAAACAGGCATGGTATAAAAGCCAACATCAAATCATCATTTAATTTACAATAACAACAATTTTGAACAAAATGTGCATTTTGCAGTATTTTAAAGACCAGTGTTAAATTAACTTTATACAAAGTGCTGCTGCTATACTGCTTGTACTCTAATCACTGCACTGTAATGGCGATTCAAACTGTAATCCTTAAACACAGCAACCTGATCTCCACACACTAATCACACAGATTTACCTTTGACTTCAGTAAATAAATTTATTTAAAAATAAATGTCTTGTTAAAAACTCTATATTCTGCATCAACCTTTCTTTTTTGAACAGGAGCTGACATGTTTGAGGGCTAACAGCCAGCTAGCATGTCTGGTAAACGATTGTTCACCTGCAGCTTGCTGATTCTCACAGGCACACCAAAAGTGCGTAAATTGAGGAAAGAAAAAAAAAAAGTTGTTGCCTTCAAAATAAAAGCAGCAAGGTTGCGTGAAGTGGGCTTTTTTTTGTTAAATTCCTAATTTCCCAATGACTTAGCACAGGCCAGTCAGGGACAGACAAAGGGCCGGATCTAAGACATAGTTTGACATCATGCCCCGTGATCACTGTTTGGCTTTGTTAAGCCACTTTATTTTCTGCTCAGTCACTCATAGTTAAATATGTCTTTCCTTCCACTTGTTTGAAACAACCAGAGAAAGTTCTGTAACTGTATTTGTCTGTGGTACAAGACTAACGTCAGTGTGAAGTCGTCTACTATGATAACACTCCTGTTTCTCTATAATACATTGTTTATCCATCAATATTATGTTGGAGTGCTAGATGTTTCTGTACAGTGTGACAAAAGAAAAAAAACATTGGTTGAAAAGCACTGTTAAAAAGCCCTGTCCACTACACCTCCAGCACCAGCCATCAGTTAAAAACCAACTACCCACAAAGCCCTGTACTATGGCCTGCATGTTCGTAAATGAGATAGAATTCATTAGCTTCCCCAAGCCTTATCTCTGCAGCATGCTGTTTTTCCTCTCGCCTAGCGCACGAACCATGTTAGTCACTGGGGCCCTGTGGTCAGAGAGTAATGAAGACGCATAGGACAGAGAAAAACCATTAAGCACGTTGTCCCTTGAAGCCTGAACGATAATGTTCTGCTTTCCTTTATCCAGACACTGAGTGGAAGTTGTATTTGCACATGGCCTGTCAAACCCATCCCTCTTCATTCACAAATTAGCCCTGGAAACAGCACCATGTAACTGTACTGATGCAGCTTTGTTCAAGTTGTTCTCCGGTTTGTGTTTGTGGTCCACATGCTGCACTTGGGTTGCTGCACAGAGGAGAGTTTTTATGATGGCATTCTTCTGCTGTAGGGCACTTAGTGATTGTTAAGAAAAGGCTGAATTTGTATAACTCTTACTGAGCTTGAACAAATGACACCCCATGATTTAGGATTAATACTACAGTGCTGAATATAAAATCTGGCTGCCTGGGTAGCATAAGCAAATAATTTCAGCTAGCCGGTGGTGGATATGACTTCAGACCTAATATGCTAATATGACTCAAAAGGGTGGCTGAAGCCCCCAGTGGTTGGAAGGGTGTGGGAGACTGTCACATACCCTAAAATGTTTAAAAGAGGAGGGAAAATGGAGATTTGTGAGTTGGCATACCGAGGAGAGCGACCTTTGTGGATTACCCTAATCAGAACTCTGAGCTTGTGTGAAATCATATTGTTCCGTCTGAAAGGCAGCTGGCTGAATTAAATTAAAATAATTTCACACGTAATCTTAGTACAATGGAGGAAAAGATGTCATTAATGGAAAACTAGTCTCTTCTTAAATAAGACCCTTCAGGGATTGCAGAACAAGTTAATAATTTTGCACAATGTTAGAGATTAATGGGGAAGCAGCAATGAGTTTCAATAAAAAGAGTGCTTGATTGATTTTCGGCACATTTTCTTTAACTAGTCATTGCTAATTGACTGACCTGTCTTTAGCAATCCTGGTGGAACGGAAATGAACAATTTGAAAGGAAAATACTGCCCACCAACATAAATATATTTGAAGGATCTTTGCTGTGTTGATCCAATATAAAGAACACTTGTTGTGAGGTGATACTTTTGTCATGGTTCATTAGGGAGCTAAAACATGTTCTGCAATTGTTAAAACACTTATCCACATCTGAGGCACAGCAGAGACCCGAGGCTTAAAGACACATGCTTCTGAAGACATGGGCTGCCATGTAGCCTGCTGGGAAATAAAGAATAATGTTTTTCTGTACAAGGGGACGTGTAGGTTCTACACCATGGCCCATGGTGTACAGTAATGAGGCACCCTTTTAAAGGTCCTGCTGTGGCCTGCAGTGCCTTGGTGAGGGTTTGCTGCTTACTCAGGGGTGGGACTGTGAAGCTCTGCTAGAGAAATCTAGGCCTCTGTCTTCAGATTGTGTTTAAAAACTATCCTGCATGCTGTTACACTGTCAGTGTTGTCTGCATAGATGCCAATTTGTTTAATTAGACTTTTCACAGATGAAACACTCCTAGAGGAAGAGAATATTGATTGAAGCCAATGATAACTAGACTGGCAGAAAGTGTGATTTTTGTACATAAATCCTTAAAACTTTGATTTGAAGTGTAAACTGTATGTGTCTCATATTCTATGCAATGATTTATGTAAACATTTATGTAGCATCTCACTTGCATTTACTCCTTGACCTTCTGCCCTTAGAACTATCTCCTGTAACCTGTTTAACAGCAAGGGCAACCAATTACGCAGATGGTGCTGCAGTGGGAATGTATCTCCGTGGTAATGGGTAGTGGGTGGGTGTGGGTGGTGTAGTCCTAAGCAGAAGCTTAATGAGTGGAAAATAACAGGCCTTGGTAAGCTTGTGTTAGACAGAGCTGAGATTTGATGCAAAACAAATACATGCGGCACTGTGTTCAATGAGCCAATGTTTTGTTTAAAAACAATGCCTTAATGAGCACAGCTAGCTGACCAGAATCACACATTTTTGTTTTTACGTGAAGAGCTTCTGCAGCAGTCTATAGGAGGTGGAGACTGAGGTAATTAGTTGAATTATAAAAATAGAAGTACACAAACATGCATCAGGTCACAGCATTAAATGATCCCTATGTTTGTTAATAAACGGGAGCAGAGCCACATCTAATTCACTCGTTCTTTATTGTGAACCTATTGTGATTAACACCCGCTATCCAATACGTTTTGAGCCAACATTTCTGTTCTTTACGAATGTTTCCTTCAGGTTATAACAACATCACGGATGCATCCAAAAAACAAATTATCTTTTTAGGAACAGTCCTGCTGATTAGGCAAGAACATCACTCTAGCATTTGTCTAATTGTGATTTGTAAGAAAAGTGCTTTATGTCTTTTGGGAGCAAATGACATAAATGATGCCTTGTGATTTAACAAATGAAAACTACCTTTTGTCTTTAAACTGTGAGCTCTCACAGAATGCTATTTAAATCTAGGCTCATTCATTTTAATCAGGATAAAATGCTAATGGAGGAGAAAATTGTACCTAGCAGTGTTTTGCTCAGCTCTTTGGTGAGGTTATTTCCAGCAATATCACCCTTTCGCAACTCTCACTTGCAACAGAATTTTTTATTACAAGCTCAGTGTTCCAGTCTCCTGTCTGGATGACAAAAGTGTGAAAATACATCCTCCTATGAGGAAAAATGTACTTTTATCATGTTAAAATGGCTAATAATGACTGTCTGAGTTTTTTTTACTGCCCATTTCAAGTTTGCTGTAAAATGAAATAAAAACAGGTATGAATGATTAATATTGTCACATTTCGGGAAATGGAGGCATGGAGACAGATGGTTGACTTTATTTGCACAAGGGGTTTATTACAATAAACAGGGTTCAGGGACAGATTTAGGAATATACACATCTACAGGGCCAAGGATTTACAAAAACACTCACAAAGACCTACAACAACTGGCAAGGGGCTAAACACAGGAAAGGGTTGAAATAGAGAGGAGTGGGTGATGGTACACAGGTGATAGTGATGATACAATTAACTTAGATGCCTCAAGTGGAATGGAATGTGCACGTATAGGGGAAAAAGGAAGAAACAGCAGCACCTAATGGCCGACGAAGGCCACTACAGGTGCTGGACACGACAAATATTTTAACTTTTCACAAATGCTCTCTATCTGCTTGAATTTGTTGAAAATGAGGTAAGAGGTGGCATTTAATGGCAAAATGCTAACGAGTCAAAACATTTACATTGTCAGCTGAGGTGCAGTGCTTCTGCAAATTCGGGAAATAGGTTTTCGTATTTACTTTGCTACGTGAAACATTCCAAGTAGTTTTGTTTTATTTTTATGGTAAAAAAATAAAATTATATGCCAGGGGAATCTTAGCTTGTGATTGATATCTTAAACACTTAAGACTTAAGACTGAACTTATGTCAATGGATTCACATGAAAGGTGTGATTGTGAAACATCTTTTGTAGTAAAACTTTACTGCCTATGTACCAGTAACTCATACAAATATTTCTGGACTTTCAAATTTATTTATAAGTAGATGATGAAATTGGTGGGTCAGACTGTTACAGGTTTTGTTTATTGCGTAAAATATTAAAAATATTTATTTCCAGAGATCCATCTCCAAATTTGTTTTTAAATATTCTTTCAAAAAGCAATTTTTGCATGAAGCCTGAAGAATGCCCCTTCACATTAACAAAGTTTTAACCAAAAACAAAAATAGCTGCTTAATAATCATGTTTTTGTCTTTGCTGACATGAACAGGCAGCTTGTCTTTTACATCAACTCCTGCAAGTGTTACATACAGGCAAACAAAAGAAAGAAGTAGGTACCGGTCATCTTCCAACAAAGCTAGGCCAGTGCTGAGCAAAGACCTTCGGTGCCAAGACTGTCCTCCTCCATGTTTTAGAACAACAGTTTTACAGTAAAGTCGAGTATTTGGGTGTAGTCTCACACATATATCGTCTTTCACATTAATATTGTGTTTTTTCTATGAAAAGGGCATTGTGTGATGTGATGTGATTGGTGTGATGTGATTGGTGTGATGTGATATGATGGATGTGATATATACACAGATGTGTACTGTCAGTTCTATGTCTGTTGTTCCTCCATGTCCTATAGATGTTGCTGTTTCTTCCTTCGTGTCTACTTCTAAGTGGATTAGTCTCTCCCAATTGTGTCTCAGTAATGTCCCCATTTAAACCCTCCTTTTGTGTCAGTATGTTGCCAGTTGTTGAGTAGAATTGTTCCTGATTTCCCAGTGGTGAAGCCAGAACACCCTGCTTGTACCTGACCCTGTTTTGAACCTATTTGTACTCTGTTTTGCCCTGCTTTGTAATAAATCTCCCTCTTTGCATTTGGACCTTGCCTCAGACTACCTCAATCGTGACATGTAATAAACTGGTTAGATGCACACCTGAAAAATTAAGGCTGTTTGCCAGTCATTATGACTTTCTGTGGCCTTTGTGCTAAGATAACGTCACCATGTTATAGTGTATGAAACCTGTAGTATTTGTTTCATGGACGTTAAATGATAGAAATGACTGTGTTTGTATCCAATTGTAATTATCTAATGGGTGCAAGAGGGCCAATAGCAAACAGACACACCTTATTGGACTGTTTTGTCTTGTGTACTGACAAAAGCTAAAAGTTTCTTGACTAATGGGATGAGCATCATGATCATTATGAGCACTGCCTCACCTGTTGGGTTTTCATCCACACGTGTGCTCAGTGTTCAGTCACCATAGTGCTGTAATAAAAGCCAGGATTCCCCAGCAGGCTGTCACGGCACAAACCTGCCTCACATAACTGTAATCGATGGAATATAGACACACCTAGATGTTGTTTCCTATCATCATACACGCCCTACTTAAATGTGTATGCACTACTTTCCAGTGAGGTATTGTCTCTCAGTGTTCTCATGTACTCCTGTTCTCACCTTTGGGTTTTGCATTTGTGCTTTACTTTTGAATTCTGGTTTTCAAATGTTGTCTTCCTAGAATTCTCTGTACTTTAATATTTTGTGAGTGACTTTATGCCTATCTATGACCATGACTTTGGTTTCTGTACTCAGACTGTTTTGTTTTGTGATTTTTGATTCCATGCCTTTTTTATTACTATGGTTTTTAAATGCTCTTTTTTCATTTATCTCTTCATTTAAACTTTGCTCTGCATTTGAATCCTTTCATCTGCCAGTGATATTGCAGCAGGATGTTGAGAGAATACAAACTATAGTCACATTTGAGTGTGGTATAAAGCCCTTAGTGAAATTAAATATTTCTAATGATAAAAATTGTAAGACCTTGTATACATTTAGCAGACATCTTTGTCTAATGCAACTTACAAATGAGTTCTATGCATTTAACTGGGGGAGCAGGGGGCACCTGTTATTCAGCCCCCTGGGGAGCCAGCATGGAGTGTCTTGCACAGGAAGGCACCTGGCAGTGGGGCTGGGATTTGAGCCAGGATACTTCTGCATCCCAGACTGATGTTCTACCCATTGAGCCACCAGCCACCTTGTACAGCCAGACGTTATCAGTGTGTGTAGTGAGGCACCTGAATTTTCAGACCATAAAACTTTGTTTAAGAAACAGCTAAACCAATGAACTACAAAGTGAACTCAAAGATCTTAAACATTGTTTCCCAAACTTGTGAGGGTTGGGACCACACATGAGGTCACCTGATATGCAAATAATGGTCACAAAGAAATGGGTAAAAATTGATTTTAAAATGATTTTGTAAATATATATATGTTGTTACGTTCGCAGAACTTAGGCACAGGAGTTGGGCGAGTCTAATGTGCAAAAGGGGTTTTTAATGCGATAAGGTAA
>JABJVR010047176.1:0-28710 GCA_025773905.1 Chitala chitala | reverse complement strand
CACACACACACACACACACACACACACACACACACACACACACACACACACACACACACACACACACACACACGGCTCCCAGTCCATCTGTCCTTGTCTTTGGAGTGTGGGTACAAACTGGAAGCACGAGATAAACTCACAAAAGCATTGAAAGAGTACACAAACTCGATATTTTAAGACAGATGCTTAAAAAAATTTCCAATTTAAAAAATGTTATTGCATTTAGGGAAAAAAAATAATTTTTGTGGATGTGTTACCAATTTCAAGGAGGTTTTTCAGGTGGCCAATAAGAGGATAGACACCCTCTCCACAAAACTGTCCGGTAAAGTCATCCAGGTCCAACGCCCAGACAAAACCTCCCCCAAACCGATGTTCTTTCAGAAAGCTGACCTGCGAATGGAAATGTAGCATGGTTGCATTTTATACATGAAAACAGCTCACTGTGTTTTATATAATTTTTGTCCTTGCATTCACCAGTTACCTTAGTCTCAAAGCTCTTTTTAAGGTCGAAGCCCACCCATTCATTCTGTCTGAATGCATATGGTACCATCTGATCTTCAGCCCATTGCAGAGTGGCTCCTTCTTTAATGAAGGTACAAATCTGAAGAAAACACAGTTAACTTTTTTCAAATAAAACCAACAAAAAGTTGCGTTTAATTCCACTATATGCTGAAACTGCTTGCAAAAGTAAAGAGAATCTATAGAAATGGGGTGTAGCTTCTGCAGTTGTAGCTCACCTCATAGTAGGACCAGAAGCCAGCTTCCCTTGTGTAGATCCCAGCAGAGGCAGGACCACTGGCTGGAGCCCCAACTCCTGTATCTGTTGATGTCAAGCGGAATGTACGTCCATATGCAGGAAATCCCACCCTGAGTTTCTCTAAGGGGGCTCCATTTTCATGCCAGTATGTCATGGAATAATTCTGTGTTGAAGAAAGAACAGAAATCGTCCACCATTCCAATGTATTTGTGTTTGAATAACAAGTAGTGTCAATATCTGATACCATTTGGTTGCTAAGAAATGCTGAGTGCTTATTTCCTTACAATGTTGAAGTAGATGAGGTCTCCAAAATCATGTGCCCCACGGTACAGGGGACTGTTGTGCCCCGTGAAAGTCTCCCATGTGCCGTGATAGTCATAGGTCATCACGTTGATGATATCCAAGTACCTAAAGTTGTATAAATGCAAGGAATTATAAAATACCTGATGTTTTAATATATGATAATGTAATTTTTGGCACTTTCTGAGCTTGTGTAGATATGCTGTTTTCTGGCAGTAAGATTTTTGCCTTGCCATGTTAATACCATATTTAAGTTTGGTTTTCATACATCTGTATTCAATAATGTAGGACTGTAAACTGCATGAATGTGTTTACTGCATTGTGTATGTTTTTTCTGCTATTGATTTACACTCTGTTTATTGTGCATATGAAAACAAGCGGCCTGGTGGCTCAATGGGTAGAGCATCAGGCTGGGATGCAGAAGTCTCCTGGTTTGAATCCCAGCCCAGCCACCAGGTGTATCTCTGAGCATGACGCCCAGCGCTAGCTCGTTGTAACATGTATGTGAAATGGTGTAAGTCACTTTGCATAAAAATGTCTGCTGAATGGATAATATAAAAAATTTTAAGAACACTATTTAGTCTTAATTTCCAAATTATAAATTTTTGCACCACTTAAGATGAAATCAAACACACACACATGCCTCTTTCACAGCACTATAAAAACCAAGGCCTTTAAAATTTTTTATAGCGCTGTGAAAGTGGAGGATAGTACTGCTTCCATGATGAAAGTGTTACGGTGAGCATCCCCCGATAATCAAGAATGCGATTAGTCCCCTAAGCAGGAGACTTGGGTCTTTGGTTCAGCAGGTTAATCATCTTATCTAGTAGCTGTGTGTGGGCAGTGAGGTCACAAGTTTGAACCCTGGTGCCCCCCCCATAACAACAGCCTCCCTCTGCTACTCTCGTGATCTGCCCAAGCTTGTTACACTGAAGACCAAAACTTTGGGAATGTGTTCTTTCTTTACTTTTTTTGTAATAGTAAGTAATGAAAATGCCAAGTGGAAAATGTAGTGGAGTAAAAATATGCATTTCATTTAAGAAACATAGTGGAGTAAAAGTCGACATAAATTTAAAAAAATCAAGTACAGATGCTCCTCAAAAATGCTTAAGTACTATAATGAAGTACATGATACCACTGAACTTTAAGCCTTCATTTCAGACTTACTTGGAAATTTCTGCAATTTCATAGCCAGCATCGATTGTTCCTTTCCCAGCAGCCACCGCAGCTGTGAGCAGAAGTCGTTCACGTCCAGTCTCTTTACTTTCTGACTCATAAGCCTCCAAGAGCTCCTGTAAGACAACGAGGTACCAAATGTAGCAGATGTAAGTAATTCTGCTACTGCAGAAATCTTGTCAAGACAAGAGTTCCATTAGGTCCCTAAGCAGAGGACTTGGGTCTTCAGGTCAGCAGCCTAATCTTTTTGTCTGCTAACTTTGTGCAGGTTGTGGCTGTGCTAGTTTGGTCCCGGCATAAAATGCCTTGTTACACAAGAAGAACATCAGAAAGGCCAGTGGAACATGAAATAATATGCAAGGGCCATAGTTTCCAAAGAGCTGTTGAACTCTGGCTTACCTTACACAGTAGTGTGAATCTCTGCTTGTCCTCTGGGGGACTTCCTCGAGCCCCTGGATACTCCCAGTCCAGGTCCAGTCCATCAAAGCCTTGACTTCGGAGGAACTTTATGGTTGATTGGATGAAGGTCTGACGGTTGGCTGCTGTAGATACCATGATGGAGAACCTGAAGAGAAGAACACAGTTATTGAATTCATAGTATTATCATTTCTTATACAAAAATACAAGTGGTTCTAAAACCTAAATGACATTTCAGAATTTTGCACTACAAATATAACTAGGAGTATGAAGAAAGTACTCCCAGGGGCAAAGCACTGAGAACCTGTAGAGTGTCACCAGTCATGCAAAAAAAAATGAATAAAAGCTCAACAAAAATGCTACCACAATTTTTAACGTTTTAAGTTCCAAATAATTAAATCATTCAGTGAATATAGCACTTTACCCTGACAGAAGACATTATGTTTGCTTGATGACTTATTGTAATAGACTTTGCAGACGCTCAGCTAATCAAGCTCTTTTCGCTAAAACGTTTCTTTTATTTTAGCTAATTGGTCTCTGGTGCCCAGAGTGGAATCTTCTAAACCTGATGCTCTCTAAACATCATGTTCTCTGGTTGCTTTCAAAGCATTTTATAATTTCAATCTTCTCTGCTCTATATTTAAGGTTTTCCTGTTTTTTGTTCACTACTTGGTTTTCCTAATTCTCGGTTTAGGGTGCTGTATTTTAGTAAATATGGTACTTCTGTCAATAAACAGACTAACTCAGAAAAAGAACATGACTGCAGGGCAACACCATAGGTGAAGTAACCGCCATTAAAGAATGATGCTACATAAATCAGTTATTGACTTATGGTCAAGTGAATAATGACAAATAGTTTAAAAGTCTCCAAAATTCAAAAATTAATGCATCACAAATATAATTCATGGGTGGGACAGACTTACTGATTGGAGCCAAAGTTCCATCCACCAACAGCTAAAAGAGTTTTTAGATGTGGATTTCTACAAAGGAAAATGAAAGAAACTCATATTCATTGTTATGTACTCTGTTATAAATACATATTATAAACATAGATACATGTGCGCAGACATCTTGAGGAATACCTACTTTTTTTTTAGATCGTTGAAGGCCCTGTAGAGAACATCATCATTCCACTCATATGGGACTATCTCATTTGCGTAGTTGATCATAGCAAAGGCGTAGAACAGATGCTTGCACATGAAAGGGTCCACATTCGCAGGAAGGTACTTCCCAATCCCAGGCCGGTATTGGGACCAATTGGTAAAATAACATCCCAAATCGTATCCAGACCCTGAAAAGGTAAAATTTTACTGTAAATGCATTCTCTGTCTACCTGAGTGCTCATTACATTATTCATTAGATCACTGTGGAAACAATTCACAATTTCATACAAATTTAAAATTTCAGAGTCACATACACTCTGTTAGAATGTGATTAACCAAAGGCAGGTTCTCTGGTGCAAAGATATGGAAAATTGAATTTTAAGGTTTGGCAAAATCGAATTTTAAGGTTTGGCAGTATTGTTTATATAGGGGAAATCCCAATTTTACAGTTTAGTGATTATTGCTAATGTTTTACCACACTGATTTTTTTGCACACATTGTGGTTATGTTTATTTTTTTGTAGGTTTGGTAAACAATGTGCCAAATTCTCTACTGCCCCCATGAGAGCAGCAAGGTGTTGAGAGCTACTCACCCATGCAGCACAGCAGCAGGCACAAGCCTGTGGTGAAGAAATCATATCGGGTGTAAAGAAGGGCAGATGACACGAGAACATCTGTGTGTGTGTGTGTGTGTGTGTGTTTGCTGTCTGAACAAGGCAGAATTGAGCTTCAGCACACTCACCTGCTAAGACAGTCACTCTAGTCATCGTGCGGCTGCAGCTTTTGGATTACTGATGATATTTACTACTGTACAAAAATATACAAAAAAGAATCATGAACATCAATTATTTGGACTAATAATAGTCTTAACACCTAAAAACAAAAAAAAAGCTTTGCTTAAAAGTGATGAGTAAATAATTTACTCAGACAAATGATCTTACCTTAGAGCCAACAGCCCTCAGAAACTTGCAGTGTCTGCTGAAGAGATGCCTCAATATATATATAGAGATGTACATGGGGAGGAGTGAAAAAGTTGGAAGGGTCAAACAATGTAACAAGTGTCCATAAACTGAAATGATTAGATAAGGTTACATGTTTATGACTCACAAATTCCATAGGAACAATGCTTTAATGTACCAGTTGCCATGAATAACATAAAGTTCTGAAAGGAGAAAATGGAAGATTAAGCCAGACTTCTTGTAAGCAGGTGCAGTGCTTGAAAACTCGTGTTTAAGATCACACTGTTTGACGTTGTTCTTGTATAAGGTACTGCACATGTCTTTTGGACATTGTTTCCATTAGACAGTTTTTAAAAATGTGGCCAAAAGCCTTTAGACAAAGCTATATGATGTGATTATTTCCAAACTGAATAACTCTGTCATACATTGTATAAATTGCTGTATATCTTGAGGTAATAAAAATGAACATGTAAAAACCGTTAAAGGGGATTAACAACAAATATGTTGTATTTGAATATTAGGCAAATTCATGAAACTGAATTAATTTTTTAATCTAACAGTGTACTTTGGCATTTAATATTTTTCCTGGAAAATTGCGCTTCCCTTCACAATCCAACACACTACAGTAAATAGTTCTTGGTTTGTTACTGTTTTGCCCTTGTATTGTCATTTCATAGTGTGTAAAGTACTGTGAACTTTATGTACCCACAGTATGATTGTCCTGTAATGGCCATGACTTTTAGATTGCTGTAGATTAGATTGTTATGAACTAAAAATCCAGAACAGTCCTGTACAGGCACTTGATGTATGGTTGACTTTCTTGAAAATTCAACTTCACCATGCCACATGTTTACAAGTTTACTTTCACTTCTGTTTTTAACATTTATTTGTTGAGTTTGACATGTTGAATAAGAAAATCACATTAAGTTTTTGTATATCATCAACAATACTCAAAATCTTAAAAAGTACTGTATATTGACAACATACACTAGCTAGCTGGATTAATCTGTGATTACATCACATGCTACATAATATTATCAAACAAGAGTTGTATCCGGTGAATTTGCTGATACAGAGTTATTACAGTGAGAATAGTACCAAACAAGAAACAACAGTTTAACATAAACCTTCAGAAGTGGATGTTGGATTGTTTTTTTTTGAGTAATAGTTTGAATAGCGTCAAGCAAAGACCTTCTAGAATGTTCCAGAGATCACTAAAATGTTACAGAATGTTCTACAATCTTACAGTAGCTCAAAGAATGTTCCCATCCCTGAAAAATCAAAATGTCTAAAATACATGAAATCTGTAGATAACCTTACCCTTGCTAGAGTCAAGATTTCAGTATTACCAAGTTCTAAAATTAACTTCACCTAAAGATACATTAAAATGCTTATGCTACATGAAAGTAAATATTACCATTATAATCAACACCATAGCATTACACAAGAATCATAAAAATGAAAAGAAACACATTTTTGTTACATAGAGATTGTTGTCGTAACAAATGCCAGGACATACCGGTAACTGAGAGGTGTGTCATGTTAACTCTCAGATGCTAAATTAATTAGAGATTAGTTACCTAACACTTTAGACTAATAGTAACTTAGAGACCAGAAAGTGTGAAACTTGCAGACAACAGCAGAGCTTGACAGATGTTTTTATAGAGAGTGGGCACAATCCAAAGACAAAAAAAGTGTTAAAAAAATAAAAAAAAACAAAAGAGAGTCAGACTGAAAGCCTTGTCTTTGGTTTTGCAACGGTAAAGGATAAAAACACCTACTGATCAAATAGGACCCTAGCAGCAACCCCACAGCTGTTTACATTTTATAATTTCCATCTCCTTGCTGAGGTGGTTGGTGGACTGTCTGACCATTTATCTGCAGATCCAACTGCATCTACCTGTCTGGAAAATCACAAAAGTTCTTTTTAGTGTTTCCCAAAATAAGCTGTATGCAAGCTATTATTATCACTGTTCTAGTGGACCAAGGGGGTCAGCCTGGGTTTTGTAGCAGTGCCTTAGAAAAGAGGATTAGCCAGGTGAGTTAAAGACTCAACTCTCAATCTCTGGGAGCTAATTGAGCTAATTGAGCTTTTGTCTTGACTCTGAGGTTGATGTCACCACCATTGCAACTGACCTGCTGCCACCTGCAGCGGTCTCTGCATTGTTAGTACACTGCTCAAAAAAATTAAATGTACACTTTGAAAACACATCAGATCTCAATGGGGGAAAAATCCTGCTGGAGATCTGTACTAATATGGACTGTGTAATGTGTTAGGAACGAAAGGAAGCTATTTTGATGGAAATGAAAATTATCAACCCACAAAGGGCTGAATTCAAAGACACCCTGAAAATCAAAGTTACAAAAAAGGATGTGGCAGTTTAGTCCATTTTGCTGAAATTTCATTGCAGCTACTCAAAATAGTACTCAGTAGTTTGTATGGCCCCCACATGCTTGTATGCATGCCTGACAATGTCAGGGCTCCTAATGAGATGACGGATGGTGTCCTGGGATGTCTCCTCCCAGATCTGGAGCAGGGCATCACTTAGATCCTGGACAGTCTGAGGTGCAACCTGGCAGTGTTGGATGGACTGAAACATAATGCCAGAGGTTTTCTAGTGGATTTAGGTCAGTCGAGCGTGGGGCCCAGTCAATGGTATCAGTTCCTTCATCCTCCAGGAACTGCCTGCATACTCTCGCCACATGAGACCAGGCATTGTCATGCACCAGGAGGAACCCTGACCCACTGCACCAGCGTACGGTCTGACAATGGGTCCAAAGATTTTATCCCAATACCTAATGGCAGTCAGGATGCTGTTGTCTAGCTTGTAGAGGTCTGTGCGTCCCTCTATGGATATGCCTCCCCAGACCATCACTGACCTACCACCAAACCGGTCATGCTGAATGATGTTACAGGCAGCATAATGTTCTCCACAGCTTCTCCGGACACTTTCACATCTGTCACATGTGCTCAGGGTGAACCTACTCTCATCTGTGAAAAGCACAGGGCACCAGTAGCAAACCTGCCAATTCTGGTGTTCTCGTGCAAATGCCAACTGAGCTCCATTGTGGCAGTGAGCACAGGGCCCACTAGAGGATGTTGGGCCCTCATGCAATCTGTTTCTGATCAGTAGCCTGCTGGAGGTCATTCTGTAGGGCTCTGGCAGTGCTCATCCTGTTCTTCCTTGTGCAAAGGAACAGATACCAGTCCTGCTAATGCGTTAAGGACCTCCTATGGCCCTCTCCAGGTCTCCTAGGGTAACTGCCTGTCTCCTGGAATCTCCTCCATGCTCTGTGCTAGGAGACACAGCAAACCTTCTGGCAATGGCATGTATTGATGTGCCATCCTGGAGGAGTTGGACTGCCTGTGAAACCTCTGTAGGGTCCGGGTATCGCCTCATACTTCTGGTAGTGACAGTGACCCTAGCGAAATGCAAAACGAGTGAAAGACAGTCAGAACAGATGAGGAAAGAAAAAGAAAAGTCAGTGGCCTTCACCTGTAAAATCATTCCTGTTTTGGGGGTCATCTCATTGTTGCCCCTCTATTGCACCTGTTGTTTGTTAATCAGTTTCAGATGCTTTGGTGTTAATTCATCTGAAACTGATTAACATAAGCATCTGATAAGCATCTGAAACTGATTAACAAACCATGGAGTGTTGCATGGATTGTTAAATAACTGTTATGTAAGCAGAGTATGGAAGGAGATATAGGATTAGTTTGCATTATTAGTCTAGACTTTGATTTTTCCTGTCTGGAGAATAACAATTAAAGTAAAAGTGACTGAGGCAGGTAGCTTTAAAGAGGGGAGGTTTTGTCAAAACCTATGAACTGAAATATTTTTATTTCTGTGCAAAGATTATTTGTAATTATGATTTAGAAGTTTGACCACTCTCTAGTTTGCCTAAAGTAAAATAGTTAATCTGGTAGTTCAGTACTATGTTGTGTTTATCTTATTAATGTGTATGTATCTTATTAAAAACACAAATTGTTTAATTACAATCATGAAATTAGCTCCATATTCAATATATAGAAGAAAATATGGTTGGTTTGTGTAAAGATTTTGTAACGATGGGGCAATAACACAAATAGATTGGATCCTAATGTGCAGAGTTGTGACTTTTATTTGTCCGATAACACAAACCAGAAAATGTAAGACAAAATCGTAAATCCTATGGGCAAGCAATGATCCCGAAAGCAGATAGAGTCAATCTGAGACGAGGATGGGGAAGGAGAGTACACAAGGTAGAGGAATGGGATGGGAGCAGGTATCAGGAGCCATGAAGGAGAGAGAAGACATCAAACAGGTAGGATTTCCAATACTCAGTAAGGATCATTCTAGCTCAATACTTCAAAATGAGGCCATGTAAGAGCTGTGCTTTTAACAATGTGTCTGTAATGAAACAGGGCTGGCAGGCGCTAATCATGGGGTGTGACAGATTTAAAACATTTAATTTTAGTGTTTGTACTGACAGAAGCAAAAAAAGTTTCATACATTAGCTGTATATTATATACATATATTAATTATCAAAGTTACTCTGTAAGGTGTAAATAATCATTGTATTTGCATTTTTAAGCTGTGAAGCACTGGACAGTAGTGAGTAATGACTTCTGTACTCCAGCTCATCCCCACTGATTAGTCACGTTTCGCCTCCCTTGTATCTAAGATTATTTTTAAGGCCAAGATTAAAATGCATAATGTATAGTATTAGTTTAACAATAATACAAGTTTATTATCATCAAAGTGATCAAGTGATGGGTTAAATGTAGAGAATGAACTTCCCCACTGTAAGATTAAGAAGGGATTACATTATTATGACAGGTTTTGATAGATTGAGATGAGTTTGGTGCAGTTACTGGATCTGCAAAACACTTACCACCTTGTGTGGATTAGAGAGGTAGATGAGTGGATGACGGCCTTCAACACCACCATGGCCTGCCACAAATATCTTGTGGTTTCTTTTGGAATAACTAATGCCCCAGCTATTTTTCGAGGCCTGGTCAATGATGTTCTGAGAGCTTTTCTTAAAGTATTTGTTTTTGTTTATCTGGATGACATCTTGATTTTTAGCCACTCTCTTGAGGAGCTCAAACTGCATGTATGCAGTTGCTTCAGAGGCTGCTAGAGAACCAACTCTATGTCAAGGCAGAGAAATGTGAATTTCATAGGGACTCTAACATTTTTAGGTTTTTTTAATTTCCCCTGAAGGATTCAGATAGACCCCATCCAAGCTGAAAGCAGTGATTAACTGACCCTCTCCCTCTTGAGTGTTTTCTGGGGATTGCAAATTTCTACAAGAGGTTAATCAGAAACTATACCTCTGAGGATGCTCCTCTGATCGCACTCACTTCCACTAAGGCTTCTTTCCACTGATATGGGGAGGCCGAGCCGAGGGGGCCTTCTCAGACCTCAAGTGGCAGTTTACTTTGGCACCCACACTCACCATTCCTGATACCTCCCTTTGGTGCATGGTGGAGGTAGATGTTTCAGATTCTTGGGTTGGGGCTATGTTGTCATGGAGATCGCTGAAGAACACAAACAGCACTCATGTTAGTTTTATTGACCTCACCCCTCTCCTGCTGAGAGAAATTGTGATATTGGTGACAAGGAATTGTTAGCATGCACTGATCATAAAAAATTGTTGGTGTGGACTGATCATAAAAATTTAGAATACGTAAAGACTACCAAACATCACAATTTTTTCCCATCCAGGAGGTCCATCTTTTTCCTCACATTTGATGCAGGTGGAAGCATTGGTGCTTAGGGCTCAGGGTCAGGAACCAGGTCCAAGTAATATGCTGCCTAGCCATCTCCATGTTCCACCTTGTGTACAACCACAAATGTTGGACTGGGGGCATGGCTCCAGGGTCACTTGCCATCTGGAGCGAGCTTGTACTTTAGCCCTGATCCAGCAATGATTTTGGTGGTCATCCATGAATGAAGACATATGGCAGTTTGTGGCAATTTGTGAAGTCTATGCCAGGAATAAGACAAACAAACCTGCTGGAGAGCTCTTAAGGCCTCTCCCTGTCCCGCACTGGCCCTGCGCTCACATTGCTCCTGACCTTGTCTCAGGACTCCCTGACTCATATGGTAATAAATACACACATCTTAATGGTGGTAGACCACCTCTCCAAGGCAGCTCACTTGTTCCCTTTACCAGGGCCACCTTCCACCAAGGAGACAGCAGAGCTGCTTGTTCTTCATGTTTTTCATCTGCATGGTCTTCCCTTTGACAATGTATTAGATTGTGGTCCTCAGTTCTCCACTCAATTCTGGAAAGCTTTATGTAAGTGAATTGGTGCATTTCCCAGTTTATCTTCAGGTTACCACCCCCAGACCAACAGACAGACTGGGATATGCACCATATTGGAATTGGAAATGGCCCTTAGGTGCATGAACACCCAGGATGCTACTTCTTGGAGTAAGTCTTTACCCTAGATTGAATATGCCCATACCTCCCTACCTGCCTCTTCTGCCTCTCTCCCCTTTTCAATGATGACTAGATTATCAACCCCTCTTGTTCCCAGTTTAAGAGGAGGAGGCTGCAGTACCCTCAGCCCATGCATGTGTACGCTGGTGACAGTAGACCTGGGCCTGAGCCAGAACTGAGTTGCTATATTCTGTAAGCACATTCAAGAAGCAAGCAGACCAATGCTGTTCTGCAGCTCCAGTTTACCATGTTAGTCAAAGGGTAATGCTGTCCACTTAAGGCCTCCCTATCAAGTTCCTCTCCTGAATTTTGGCACCCAGTTTAATTGGTCCCTTTTTCTAAGGTCATCAACCCCTGTGTAGTCAGACACTTGTTGCCCTTAGCCATATATTGGATCAACCCAACCTTCCATATCTTGCATGTTAAGTCTCTGGTTTCAGGTAGGTTGCCTTCCACCTAATCCAGGACTGGGAGCTTAGACCTTTTCTGTTGGTGTTTTGTGCAAAATAAAGAACTGTGTAAACCCAGTCTGGTGGAGAGTCTGCTTTTGAGTCCATACAAGGGAACACGGCCTCACTGACTCTGACATTTAACATGAAAACATTATTTTAATATTATACAATTAATTAGACTGAATATAAATCATTTTTTGCAGCTCATCCACTAATTGAATGGAACTACAGAACTGGTTTAAGACCTTTGCTTATGTCCTGGGTTTTCTATTTGAGTTTTTTTTTCCTTTCCTTTTGTTTTCTCTGAGTAAGGTAGTTTCAGTGAGATGTTTAGTGAATTTTGGCATTTTTGTTTTGTGTTTCTTCTTTCAAGTTTCTATTGTTTTTTTGTGTTTCTGGAATTTTTACCTTACCTCCTTATCTTTTGTCTCACACAATCTCTACACTACCTTGTGGATTGTGTTTACATGTTTAGCCCATGTGGTCCAGTTACTCAAGAGAAAGTAATGGAGAAACTGCAGAACATGCATTAAAGTCAGTTATGTTGCTGCCTCTTTTTAAACAGTTTTCTTCCCAAGCAGGGAATTGCACATAGTTGAAGTTTTTATACACATTACATATTACATGCAACATATTTTGCTTGCCTTTGGAACTAGATCAACTTTGTGATACATTTCTGATTTTTGTTTTCTTCAGGTACTGCTGTTGCTTTAGAGTTAATAAGTGGTCAGGTTATATAACACAGCGAATACATACCAACAACGGCCTAGTTTATGCTGTAGTACATGATAGGCAGTATCCTATTTATGTTTCACAGTACTGATAAAAGACAGAAGTGAACCATTAGTCCATCTCTAGCGGGACTTGGCTTTTACATCTGCTGTTCATGTTTAACACTAAAAACTATGAAACAGCACACAGCTCACTGAAGATAACATAGATGTGAAAATATAATGTTTCAGGCCATAGCAAAACAGAAATCTTCATATAACAGCATATCAAACAATATAATAGAAACACAAAATTAATGCTTAGTATTTCAGACTTTTTTTATTTTCTGCATTGTTGCACGAAATCAATAGTAACATAACTACACACATTTTTAGCTTGATGTTTTTATTTAAAAAAGGCACACTAGATCTCTTTGTTCAAAATCATTACATTGTGCAGTGGCCGTTACATACATGTTTTAGGCTAACCTTTAATATAGCAAAATTATAACAGTTTTTCAGTTGTCATAAGAAAGTAAAAATAATCACCCTGAAACGATCTCCATATATTGTAAGCAAGATTGGTACCTGTGTACAACATGTTAAAGTGAACATTATTGGCAAACAAAGTAAATTTGGGATATCTTTGATGTGTCATGCTTTATGTTTCATCATGACAGCAGGTAAATATGCAGAGGAGAAGAGCACATAAGTACAGTGTGCATAACTGAAACAAAATAACACAGTACATTAGAAAGTACAAAAAGGCTTTATAAACAGTGTATACACACATACACACACATAGTAATTTGATAGTGTCTGATTTCATGAATCCTGACCCCTATCCATCTTATTACCTTGTCCCTGGCTTCCAGTCTTGTTTACCACATGTGTGGCTTCAAGCTTGTACATATCTAATTAAATCAGCTCTTCCTCCTTTGCAGTGATTTACTTTGCAGTAGATTAAAAATTTTGAAGCACCATTTAATGTGTATATTTGTGTGTGCTTGTGTGTGTGCCCTGCCCAGGGTTTGTCCTGTATTACTCTCTACGCTGCCTGAGGCAGGATCTAGTCCTCCTGTACGCTTAGGGCTGTGAAATAACAACTGTTATATTTATAATAAAGAACACACATGCTGTACTATGAACAAAGAGTTTGTGCTTCTTGTATGTGCATGCTAATTCATTACGTTAATGTATATAAATAAAACTACAGTTTGGTGGATATGTACTAGGACAGTGACATAATTTTTGTAGTTTTTCCTTTGTACACCACCACAATGGATTTGAAATGAAGCAGCCATAATGTAACTGAAGTGTAGACTCTCATCGTTAATTCAAGTGGTTTAACAAGGGGAAAGAAAATCAGGTTTAAGGCCAAGGTTGTTTGTCACATACAAGGAATTTCTTCTCCGTATTTAACCCATCCCCCTGGCACCTGGGCTGGGATTTGAACCAGGAGACATCCTCGTCTCAGCTTGTTTTCCCATTGAGCCACCAGGCCGCAAAAGTATCACATTAACTTTTTAGGAATTACAGCCTTTTTTTACACGTGTTGTATAACAAATTTTTATTTTCTTTTGGACTTTTATTGCCAGACCACTACCAGAAACATTGTGGAGCTGTACTCCAGTTTTTCTTTCTGTATTACAATGCCATTACTATAGAATATCACATGTGGAACAGAAGAGCATTTACTGGGAGTATACCTGAAGGTAAGTGAAGTTTCCACAGTTTTGCCTCTTTTGCCAACATACTGCATTCATGCCCTTGATCTGCTTATCTTGCCATTAAAAGCCATCTAGCGTGACATTTGATAGCCCTGTACATATCACCTCACTATTTGTCAGTTTAACACAGTACTCTGGTCACCAGTAGTCTTTTATCTGATGAAATCTGTTCAAAGTCCAAAGTCTTTACTTAGACATTTACCAGTCTAGCTAAAGAACACGTGAAGCATTGATAAAATAGAACAAATCTTATAAGTACAAATAAATATGTATACTGGGTTATGAAATCATAGTCTTTTGTTGATAATTCACTGATACTTGAAAGTTACTCTTAAAATATTAGCCGCTTTTGATGAATACAGTATTTAAACTGATTTGAAAAATAAACGGTCAACATTTCTTTCATTCTTGGCCTTTTTACTGTTCTATTACCTTGCCTCTGTTAATCCCAGTTTTTGCAACCTTTGCATAATTACTGTGCGCACGTTTTTTGCTTTGGAAATGGCTCCTCAATAAATGATTTATCAGATTTCTGGTTTCCCTTCCCTCCCCCACACACTCAGGCTTCTGCTATATTTTCTTAAAGTCCTACATTATCTTGGTCTCTTCATGGTAGATGACAAGAGTTTTAGGACCATTCTCATCATTCAGATTGGTATCCTCGCCACCACTACGTCTAAGTCTCTCCTGCAAGAAAAAGCCCAATTCCAGTGTCAACAAGTTCTGCCTGCCTTTTCCCTAAGGGACCCGATATAGATTGTTTTTCAGTCTGGACATACTGTATTGCCATGAAATTCTTAGGGGTGTGTAGGGGGGTCAGCCATTTATATACTACATTGAGAGGGCTGTTTTTGAAGTGTGTGCTTCAAAGTAGTGCTATAATTAGGGTGAATGATCAAAGGTCATATGCAAACAGTATTCCTCTACCCGTCTAATAAGTTCCCCTTTTACACTTTTTTCATGTCTCATGGGGGGTGACTGGTCAGCTTGCCAATGGCTGATCTGTTTCTTTAAAAAAGACTTAAGTGTTCTGTACATGAGCATCACTAAATGTGAATCAGAGTCTTGCCTTGTGACTCTCACAAATACAGTACTTGGATTCAGGCAAGATTCTGTTTGTAAGATCCTGTTTTGTACATTCTTGTGGTTTTACACTTTCTCATGTGTTTATGCTGTAGATGTAGATATGGCAACTGAACCAGTTTCTGTCTCTGATACTGTCTCATTTTGTTACATCTTACAAACTGCAAGCAAATGTGAAATTATATATTTTATATGCCAAATACAATTTGTAGCTTTTGGGGGGATTTACAGAAAACTGTTCTATGAATTACACCCACACAAACAACAGACCCAAAAGTTAAAAAGTTACGTTTTCTTTAATGCTCTTAAAAATAAATAAAGCAATAAAGGACAAAAAAAATTTCTTCTGTGTCAATTATTATTTAAGTTCAACATATATGCCTGAAATAAGGTTACCAGCTACCACCCCGTGTGCTGTATTTACACTGTATTGTATCTATAAATCCCGTCAATAAATTGCTATGCTGTGCTCTATGCATACATTTACATACTTCATCCTCTCAACATTTTGTCCATTTTATGAATTAATGAAACTCTGCAATGTGTACTTAGGTTTTGCACATTTTCTGCACTTTTCATTGCTTCTGAATAGGACATTAAAATACATTTGCAGTTGTATCTGACTGCAGGCTGGACGAGGCACAGCACTCATCGCCTACCCTGGAAAAGAGGATATCACACACTCTTTGGAACAGCCAGTCACCTTCACCCAACCATGTCTTTCCTCACGTGCTCGGCGTGCAATCAAAAAAATATATAAACACCCAGGACTTAGAACTCTTGTTGAGCTGACACACTTTCACTTGAAAAAGTATGTCAGCCAAATGGCAAAAAGACAACAAGGAGAAATACTCAATGTCACAATGTGTATTCTGCTGTTTTTTTTTTGTATGCCTTGTTCTTAAGAAAATGTTGGCTTTAAACATTCCAGATATTTTCCAAACTCATTTCAGCACGTTTATACCTGTATAATCAATATATGAGGACCTGCTGCCACAAAGAAAAAGATGTTTCCTCACAGAGATGGGTTTTCACCTGTATTAATGATATGATCATAAATCCAACCCTGTTCTGTTTTCCACCTGTTTCCTACCTTTTCTAAAAATAACAATTTCTTTGCATGCTCACTGACTTGCAGTGGGCTCATAAATGTCCTTACCTGATTATTAATTTCATTCCATTTAAGTAAACAACTGGAAATAACTGCACACACAGACCAGCTCTTAGTGTCAGCATGTAACAACAATAATGAACATATATGGTTTGTTTGTTTGTTTGTTAGTTATATTCCACAACACTTTTGGGGCTACACGTGCCTTTTCACATCTATGGGAAAACCCAGTGAAACTGACAAAAATGCCAATGCTTTACATGTTCTGCTTCATTATCATATAGACTATAATGGGGGAGGAAGAACAGCAGCAGCTAATAGTAACAGATTTTAGCAATTTTACTTATTAAATGTATTTTTATTTATTTTTACTGATAACACTGCTGCTTTACTGTTTTATTGCCTGACTGTCTTTTATGTATTTTATGTAGGTATTTTGTGTTGATTGAGAAGTACAGAGAGGGTCAGAAGGAGTTGCATATGTTAGTCACCTTCTCATATGACAGAGTGCCAAGACAGGAGCTGTGGTATTGTATGAGGAAGTCAGGAGTAGCACAGAGGTATGTGAGGGTGATACAGGACATATATGAGGACAGCATGACAGCAGTGAGGTGTGCAGTAGGAATGACGGACTAGTTCAAGGTAGAGGTGGGATTGCATCAAGGATCGGCTCTCAGCCCCTTTTTGTTTGCAATGGTGATGGACAAGTTGATGGATGAGGTCAGACAGGAGTGACTGGACTATGGACTATGATGTTTGCGGATGACATCGTGATCTGTAGCGAAAGTAGGGAACAGGTGGAAATGAACCTGGAGAGGTGGAGATATGCACTCTAGGGAAGGGGAATGTTAGTCAATAGGAGGAAGACAGAGTACATGTGTGTAAATAAGGGAGAGGTGGTGGAATGGTGCAGTTGCAAGGAACAGAGGTAGTGAAGGTGAATGAGTTTAAATACTTAGGGTCAACTGTTCAAAGTAATGGGGAGTGTAGTAGAGAAGTGAAGAAGAGAGTACAGGCAGGATGGAGTGGGTGGAGAAGAGTGTCAGGAGTGATCTGCGATAGAAGGATAGCTGCAAGAGTGAAAGGGAAGATTTACAAGACGGTAGTGAGATCAGCTATGTTATATGGGCTGGAGATGACAAAAAGACAGGAGGCAGAGTCGGAGGTAGCAGAGTTGAAGATGCTGAGGTTTTCTTTGTGACGAGATTTGACAGGATTAAAAATGAGCATATTAGGGGGACAGCACAGGTAGGACGGTTTGGAGACAAAGAGCTGATAAATTTTATTTCCTACAGGATTAATAAAGTATGTAATAATAATAATAATAATAATAATAATAATAATAAAAGACTATAATTTCAACGTACCTGAATTTTTTTTCCTTAGGATTTTCACATAGATGGCCACATTTATGTGAATGTATATTTACAGAATGTTAATCATGCATTCTGATTTGCACAAAATACTACCAGTTAAGGTGGCAATTTCTGTCCATTCTGTGTGTAAATGTATGTATTAGACAAAAACAAAGTGATAGCAAGATAACTGGATCCTTGTTTAGATCTTAGAATTTGTGTTCACAAGGACAGGAGACTAAGAATGCACATAACCACCCACGTCATCTACAGTACGTGGTCTTAGTCAGTACCTTTGGACATTTACCTAAAACTGTATCGGATTTCACTGGTGAAAATCTTGAGCATGACATCATTTTACATAAGCACACAGGTCCTATCAGGGCAAGAGTGCAGTGATCTGACTAACGAATCCATAAAAGTGGCCTGATCTTGTTTATAGTTGCTGTCCAACTTGTGTTTCGGGTTCTTGCCAGGTGTTGGTCACACAGAGCTGACAGCAGTCCAGATTGTTTTTTCTGCTTCCGTGGATTTAGAATATAATATAGTAGTAGAAAAAAAGCTATGTTGAACAATACAGTTTTTTTAATTTTAAACACTTTCAAAAATAAATAAATAAATAATCAGATGCTTCCGTCTCCAACTTTAATTATACTTTGCCATCAGGACAAAGGACAAGTAGAATTTATCAATAAATTATAAACTCTAAAACTGGTTTCCATGCACAGGCTCATACTCTAGGCTGTATAATGCATTAAAGTCCAATATAGGTCAAGAAACGCAGTCTGGGCACATTGCCTTTACTTTTAGAAATAAAATTCTATTTCACTCTTAGATTATCAAAATTTCTGATTAACTGTGAGATGTTGGGCCCAAATCAGATTTAAAAATATATTAAATGATAATTATAAGACTAAAGAAAATACAAAATAACAGGACTTTTGTAAATTGGTGACATCTAGAAGATGTCAAAAAAGACACTGAAGGCCAGTGGTGTTGGTAGGAAATAAGAAAAAACACAAAACATTGATTTAATGAAATTTTAAAGTTTAATTAGACAAAATTTTCACACCAGAGTTTAGAACAGATTCAGGTCTATTACAATTTGGAATTCCCAGGGCAGAAAATGACAATGGTTTTCATAGTGCAAATAACAAAAAATATAAAAGTAGTAACTGTGCAAAAACACTAACACAGAAATGAACTATAGCAAGACAATGTTTTTTTCATCAGTAGTATAAGTGTAATCATGTACAAAAAGCGTGAAACTGAAAACGTCTGTTGAATACATGCTGATGGCGATGGGTTTGCTGAGGATATGGCGTTCCCTTCAGGGATAAGTGCAGCACTTGCAGGCATCCTGATAGACCAGGCTTGGCTGGCAGTGTTGAATATAAGTAATCCCATTGGAGCAATGGAAAAAAGTGCTGAGGTCAGCAGGGTTGGGGTACGTCCCGTCAGGTTTCCCAGTACAGAACGTAGAACGTGGAACTTCAGTGGATTTAGAGCTGGGTTTGCTGGTTTTAGGACGAGGACCTGTGGTTGGCTTCACTGCAAAGCCTGCAAGAAAAAAAATAAACAATGTCTCCATATGCTCCCATTTTAGCCATGTGCAGCACAGGACATAAGGCATCTGCACTTTTCTGATGCAAACATATGCACACTGATTACTTAGAGTCATGTCAACATGGTAACTTCATAACATGAGGATAATGGAGTTGCAGGAGGACATTCAGACAAACACCGGAAAGCCATGAAAGCTCCATACAGAGATTGAACCATAATTAAACCTGCAAAAATTTTATTAAATATGCATAGTGTCTATTACAATACACATGGCTAAATACAGTGACTAGTTGTAACGATGATGTATAACTCAACAGCACAGTAAAGACTACTGCATAAACTAGAATTCAAATTGATTTTTAATAGGTAAAATGCAATTCAAATTGTACAAACAAATGTTTATAGAGAAACATCATTTCTAATTGTTAAAACTTGTTTACCATAATTTCACCAGTCACAAGTAACTCAGCCAATGTGACATTGGCAGTGAATAATTCAACATATTTTAGTTTACCTAAAGAGGTTCTAAGATGGTTGACCAGAGGGTAATCCCCTTCATTGCAAAATGCCCCTGTAAAATCATCCAGGTCGAGAGTCCAGACGAAAGCCCCACCCAGGTTCTTTTCTGTTAGCCACCGAGCCTGAAAAAGGGAAGAAACAGGAAACAGAAGAATAACTTAATGAAAGAATTATTGCTGGGCAACGACTAAAATTTTAAATCGTGATTAATCTCATGATTTCCCTGCGAGTAATCGCATTGTTATGTGCAAAATTCGATAATGATTTCAAAAGTAGTGTATAGCACACTTTTATTTTAAAAGCACTGTTATATGAACAAAAGTGCAATACCATTTGGTGTGCAAAAACTTCAAACAAGTAATGTGCTTTTTAACAGCAGTATTTCCTTTACACAGTAGCAGTTAAAGCACCACTCGAATAAGGCTGTACCAGTGCGAACGACGAATCTGTTTAACGACAATGCAGTGCCACATTTCAGCGAAATCCTCAGACGGAGGCAAAAGCGAGTGTCATTGGAGAGGTTAGTGTTAAATACGAACGAAAGGAAAGACATTCCAGTGAGTCAAAAGATGACCGTGAATCCAAAAATCCTACATTAAGTGAAATCAGTAGTGTTAGTGAAAGTCGTTCAAGAGAAAGAACTCTCGAAATTCTCCTTCCAAGCAATAACCCTCCTCCTCCTCCTCTCTTCCCTCTCGTCTCCCTCACGCCAGCCACGACTCTTTTCAAAGGTAAAGTGCAGGTTAATTTGTTTTATTTTTACTTTATATTGTGTATATTTGTTTCAGGTATTAGGGACAATAATTTGTACATAAAAATGCCATTAAAATTATTTTTACATGAATATTTTTATGTGGATCATCCGACTTTACATTATTTCCATATGAGAAAATTCGCTGTGCTATACGAGTTTAATGGATTAAGAGCACTTTCACGGAACGAATTATGCTCGCAATCTAAGGTTCCACTGTATCTGTATTCAGAGCCAATGAGCAAAGGACTTTAAAAATAGTAAAAATAAATAAATAAATAAAATTAATAATAAATGCGTTAATGCGCGATAAAATAATTGTTGTCCTTAATTAATTAATGAGTTAACGCGATAATAACGCGTTGACTTGCCTAGCACCAGACAGAATATAAATACAGTTCAGATTAAAAATGAAATCAGGAAGGGGCCATGTCACGTTTTCAAATTATACCCCTACTCTAAAATGTATTGTAGGTACACATATTCCAAAACAGAGCAGGCCCAGAATTTTATATGAGTAACAATGCTGATTCTAATACATACATGAACTTTGTTCTCACCTTAATTGCGAAGCTTTCCTTGTTGTCGTAGCCCACCCAGGAGGCACCCTGCACAGCATACGGGACCTTCTGCTCCTCAATCCAATGAACTGTTGCAGCTTGGAGGAATGAGCACAGCTAAAAGAAAACGTTTCTCTGTAAATATGCATCTACAATGTTATCCAGCACACATGATGTTGATGGTTACATGTCTAGTATTAATTTGAAGTAACCTCAAAGTAAGACCAGAAGCCTGCTTCGTAAGTGTAGGGTCCTGATGGTGCAGGGCCGTTAGATGGGGCACCGAGGCCAGTATTCGCAGAGCTGAGACGGAAGGTGCGACCAAAAGTGGGGAATCCCACAAGCAGTTTCTCAGAAGGAGCCCCGTTTTCCAGCCAGTATGTCACAGCAGAGTCCTAAAAAAGTTTTTTTTTCTTTTAATAATTGAATTAGTTTGTAAATAAATTCATCTGTCTGTCTGTAGTTAGTTGAATTTTGTAGTTAATAAAATCACATAAAATATGTATTGATTATATGTTCTTTTTATATAAAATGTCATGTGTCTTGATGATCCTCACAATGTTATAGTAGACTTGGTCTCCTTGATCAACTGTACTGCGTTTGAGGGGGCTGTGGTGTCCTGTCACACTCTCCCAGGATCCGTGGAAGTCATATGTCATAATGCTGAGGAAGTCCACCTGGCTGTATAAAACCAGGGAGAGTCACATGATGTTGTAGGTAAAGACATGTTTTGCTTCACTTAAACTTCATCCTGAGTTGGATTTTTTTTTACACATTGGTAAAAGTGAACAGAGGTAGTTTTTAGTCTTTTATGCATTTCAGTGATGGTTCAAGATTAAACCTATTTGTTACCTTGATATGTCAGCAATCTCATATGCAGGATCAATTGTGCTTCTTATTGCTGAAACCTTTGCAGAAAGCAGCAGTCCAGCTTTTGCAGTCACCTTGCTGTCTTCATCGAAGGCAGTTCTGAGCTCCTAAAACCATTGGTTAGAAGGAAAAATAATCAGAAAGTTGTTCATGTTTCTGAGTCATCTGTCTATTTATACCAAGTAAAGGTGTTTAAATATGTCCTTAAATCAATGCAGAAGTTAACAGGATTGATTTACCTTCACTAATGCTGTGAATCTTTGTTTGTCCTGTGGAGGGCTCCCTCCATGTCCTGGGTACTCCCAGTCTAGGTCCAGCCCGTCGAAACCATGCTTCCTCAGAAAGGTGATGGATGACTGGATGAAGGTACGACGGTTTTGAGGAGTAGTGACCATGTTTATGAACCTGAAGGAATTAGTCATTATGAGCGTCAAATTAAAACCTCCATCTCTGGGCTGAGTTTGGCAAAGATCTCTCAGTATGTCATTGTCTATTAATGTATGAACTACTGATGGGGATGAATAATACAAGTTTTGCCTGGACTCCATCACCACCTGGTGGTGAGCTTTCTGTTGTGACTCAGAGGTTAAGTAGACAGAGTTCAAATTGTATATGCATTCAGTACAACAAATGGGGGGAAAAAGTTTTTTCAAGTGAAAACTTTAAAAATGCTAAAAGCATTTACCTAAACATAGAAAAACTGCCTTAACAGGGACAGATGGACACAACAGAAATGTGGCCGAAAGCATCTCGAGTGGTGAGGATGTTTAACACACATCGTCTGTTTTCATTTTGGAAGTGGATTTTTTCTTTGCTTCTTGCTCTATGTGGTTCTTTAAAGTCTATGGAATCTGAGGCCACTTTGCAGCACCAGGACCACCCAGTATGGGGCAAACACTGTACACTCATGATATTCTTATTTTCCAGGATCATGTCCTCATACACAGGGGCAAACAGAAATAAGAGTTATAATGACCAGTGTGAAGTGCAATGCCTTCCATAGTCTCCTCAATAACAAGATCTAAATTTAGTTGGACTTTCATGCTAAATCCTGACGCACACAATGTGAAAAATTTTCTAGCTCCTTTAAAGCTCAGACAACCGGAGGCTTTTTTTTTTCTTGAAGAGTGGCACGATATCTCTGTACACACAGTACTATATCCCACTATGTGCAATGCTATATCCCTGTATACACATGACTTACACAACAGCATTCTAATACAGACTAAAGCTTTTCTGTAGGCAAATGGTGGCACTACTCTTTATTAGGCCAGTTCATTTTCAGAAGAACCAGTTACTTCACTTAAACTTACGGGCTTAAAACGTTGAATCTGCCTCCAACTGACAGCAAGGTTTTCAAGTTAGGATTCCTGAAAGGTAAGAAAAAACAAACCAATGATCAATAGTTAATAGTAAAATAGTCTAATGCAGTAGTCCCCAAGCAGCGGGCTGTGTACCGGTACTGGGTAGTAAATCGTTTGGTACTGGGCTGCACACAGAAACAATAAATACAAAGTAGGATTAGGGCTGCTCCCACTGATTCTGTGTTATGGTGAGTTGTGTTTATTATGCCTGATTATGCGCATTATGGCCGGTCTGTGGAAAATTGTCTTACATGAAACTGGTTTGTGGTGCAAAAAAGGCTGGAGACCACTGGTCTAATGCATATATGTAACATACAGTAAAATGTTCATTTGAACTGTTTGAAAAACAAAGAAAAACTGATATCTTTACCTTTCACTACTTATTTATTCCTTTCATTATAAAAATTTATCCTTTTAAAATTTTTTAACCTTTCAGTTTTATCAGAACTCAGAAAAACTTACACATTCTTCAAGACATTTAAAGACTTGTACAGGGTCTCATCATTCCACTCTGTGGCCATGATCCTGCTGTCATCACCAATGGTAGCAAGAGTGTAGACAACATGGGTGCAGAGGAAAGGGTCTACGTTTTCAGGCGTAAACCTTCCGTTTCCATGCCTGTACTGTGACCAGTTTGTAATGTAGCATACCAGTTTGTTGGATGCAGCTACAAAGAAAATGCTTCCTTAGTTTTGTGTGACAATGAAATTTCAAAAAAGCATAATTGATGAAAAGCATATATTTATACTGATTTTGAAATTTACCAAAACTGTAGTTGTCACTAACTCAGCAATTCTTCATCCTATACATTGTGTTAACATTAACAATACTTATAGAATAACTTAGTATGATGTAATATTATTGTATACTATATTCATGCATATAGGTTTAAATAGAGTTACTGAGATAGACAATGTGTCTAAACATGAGACATGCTTACCTATTTGGAACAGAAGAAGAACGCCTAGACCTATGAAAAAATAAAACGTTTTCATGTGCAGTTTTCATGTGTTTGTAGATGAATACACACACAAGCATGCACACACACTTACCTGTCAGCACTGTCAGTTGGGCCATCTTAGGTATTTAACAACACAGCAGTACCTAAAACAGACAAACAAACAACCTAGGATTACTCTCATTTGAAAACATAACTGATATAAAATACTCAATACATTAATTGCACTATATTGCAAATTTGTTGCATTAAAATTATATATCATGTGCACAATTCATGGAGTATATGAATTAATTTTTATGCTGCAGCAGATCTGTGGTCAGTGAATTATAGGTCCTACATATAGTGTGAGAAACTCTGATGGTTTCTTTGTTTGTGTAGTGTAATATGCACTGCATATTGTACATGTGACATTTAACAAACAGAACTATTCCCTGCACAGACAGTCACTGCTCAACAAAGTTGATGTATATGTGTGATCATGAATAAATGGAAAACCACACTTACTTGCAGACTTCCAGTAAATGACAATGTTCTCTCTGCTGTACTGTGCTCATATTTATATTAATGTAAAGGATTTCGTCATCACAATTGGTATCAAAGTACAATTGATAAGTTTATCATTTAAAACAAAAAGATGCTTCAGGTGTAAACCCTTCAGTATCAACCTCACCTTTCCACTGTTTTAATCATTTACAGTAAAGAGTGTATATAACAGGAGACCAATTCCACAGACTTTTAAGTTTATTTTCAAGTTACGTCAGAAGAGAATTGGCTCAATTACTTCCTCCATTTAATTTCCTGCCTGTGTGACTTATCTGGAATACTTATCATCATTTATGAAAAATGTGACATAAACTGAATTTTTATGGTTGTATATACTGGAAGGGAGTCTCAAAAATGTTTTTTCATTATTTAAATTTGTTTTTTAAACCAGTCTTGAATCTAGCCTGTTTCAGCCCTGGTTTTCCATCAGGTGAATAATTGAGTAGACATTTTCAGTTAGATGACTAAGCTACATTGTCTAAATGCTAATGATTCTGACAATTGTCAAAAGAATATCAATTAAAATAAAACTAATGTCATAGGTTATCCTTCTCCTGTCACTGCTATTTACTGATCTTTACATTTTTTTATTTTTGTTAATAATGTTAATGATAATGTTATCTATCTATCTATCTATCTACCTATCTGTCTGTCTGTCTGTCTGTCTGGTATTGTTTCTTTTGAAACAATCTATGAAATATATATAGTTATAATAACAGATATTTCAAAAGTGAAATAACGTATATATTACACATTTCATGTAATATAGACTTTCTGCAGTTATGGATGGATACTGTATATAGATTCTCAGGTTTTAACATTTCAGGATTTTAGTTTTCAAAATTATTTTTGTGGACTTTATATGTGTACTTATGTAACCAATTAAGTTTTACTAGTTAAGAAATTAATCTGTTTGTCACGTTCGCACTGGAGCAAGCAAAGACAGGATCCCAATGTGCAGAGGTGATGTCCTTTATTGAGGCAAAAACCAGTAATGGTAAGGGCGTTTAATGAAAGGATGGTCGTAGAGATCGCGGGGGTCCAAAAGCCGAGGAGGTCAGTCCGGAACAGGAACAGGGGAGGAGAACACGGGAGGTGAAGGACCAGGGCAGGAACAGGGATCGGCAGAGACACAAGGGAGAGAACACAAGACAGGTTAATGATTGATTGCTCAGTAAGGCGCATGGAGGCTCAATACTTCGCACTGGGTGTCTGCGCGTGGTTGTTTTAAGCCCGGCGTGGTAATGCTGCATGGCTGGTGTTCGATGATTGCGGGGGCGTGACACTGTTTTACAGATAATAAAATATACTACCAGTATTATCACATCTCCATCTACTGTTGACAGTTAATATATATAAATCTTCAAAAAAAAAGCACTATTCAAAACTTACTTAATCTAAATGCTGTAATTATATAGAAACAATTACACTTCCCCTTTAAGTATAATTAAAATGTTTGTTGGCCTGAAAACACCCATATACTCAAAGTAAGGCAATTTTTTCACTAATTTAGATATACATGGCTACAACTAAAGGTTGGTGTCTGCTGAAAACGTGTGTTGCTGTTATACTGTAACTAGTGTATCCATGTCGCCCAAATAAACATAAGTTTGATCTTTGAACACTAAGCCCCCAATCTGATCCAAGGTCAGTTATACCAATATATGTTTGAGTGCACTTTCTGGAACCCGATCTTATTTTAGTATTTGCACCAATTTATGAAATTTAACAATAAATATATGGTGAAAAATTACATGTCAAATAAGTGTATGCAATTCAAATCATAGAATAGTAGCAAAGGCCTACAGTAAAGTTGGCGTGTTCAAGCCTTTCACTGGCACTGCAATAAAAAAACATCAGAAACATGATGTAAAAATCAACCACGCTATGACCTAGTAACCAATGAAGCAACAATTTATAATTTGTTATCAGATTTTAATAAAAACATTTCCTCCATGACCATGTCAAACCATATATGGACATCTAAGTGATGTTTATAATATCCAAAGTTAAAAATGTGCTTAAAAGTACATGGATGTTATAAACAGGTAATCATGATAACAGTGTGATGCAAAATGTAATTTTGTCCAGTGATTTCAGTTTTGAAAATGATTTTTTCTTTTTTTTCCCCAGATTTTCTGCTTACAGGTCACGGAATATATTACATAAACAGAGAAAATGTTAATTTAAAGTTGTTTGTGAAGGTAATTTATTGTGTGAACTGAGCACCAGATAAGTTGCAGAAAATAGTTTAGATCATAGACTGTTGAGATATCTGTTGTACTTTTAAAAAAACTATTTATGTACTATCTTTATCTAAAGGCTAAGGCACTGTCTTTAATATTAAAGTATTCTTAGCTAAACTACATACCTTAAAAATATCTATAGGAGATTGTTTTCATGGAGACTGACATAATTTGGTTCATAATACTGAGAAAACTTACTGTATTTGGAATTTTTGATTTTTCCAGTTTACATAACATGAAAGACAGTATACTTTCAACAGAGAAATTTATTGGTTAGTTTCACAATAGTTGATAATTAAATGGCTATAATGATAAATAAAGAACACCATTAATGAGTGAAACTCAAACCTTAATACTTGATAGCATAGCACCCTTGGCAAGAGATCACCCTTCGTTAGTTTTAGGGGTATTATAAATATTTTTGCAACCTTAGGACATGGGTTAAGGCAAGTCTTCAAAAGATAAAATTGTCATTGGGTAATACAGAACAATCAGCCTCTGTTCTAAGAAACTGCACTTCCTGTACTCTCCAGTAAATGGCAAATACCTCCAAATTGCAGGTGCCTCCTTAATGCCCAGTTCCCATATTTCCTTGAAGTTGATGTGTAATCGTTTCTGACCCCATTATTTAGAAGAAAAACAGCAGTGAGTGCTTAATTTTTTCTTTATTGTAAATGACTGGATAAACTTCATCAAGATTATTGCAAACAAGGAACCTTAAATTTGAAATTGTGTTCTTT
This sequence comes from Chitala chitala, assembly GCA_025773905.1. Classification (NCBI taxonomy): domain Eukaryota; kingdom Metazoa; phylum Chordata; class Actinopteri; order Osteoglossiformes; family Notopteridae; genus Chitala; species Chitala chitala. The sequence continues at coordinate 1,006 of JABJVR010047176.1, read as the reverse complement.
GGTCAGGATGTTGATTGCTGTTGAGTATTTGTCATACTTTACAGTATATATAGGGTACTTGCTGACTGCATATTCTTTTCATATTTAAGCATTTGAACTAATGGTCACCCTAGCCATGCCTTTGTTTTCAAGGACGTCCTTGCTGCAGTCCTCATTTCGATTGATGTAGACTCCAGTATATTAGATTTTGCTTAAAGGTTTGAGGCACATTTGAAAGCCTCCTCTTTTGTACTTGCTACAATGTTCATTGTTTTAGCAATGTTGGTGGCAACAGTATTTTGATACTTTTTCTACCTTATTAATGAACTGTTGCAATCCCTGTGAAGATGTTGCAATGAGGACAATAACATCTAAATGCTGCAAATTGTTAACATTCTGAAAACTGTTTTGAAATCCAGTCCAGGTCAGTTCGTGTACAGTTTCTCATTACCCATTCATTGTACAGGTAGAAGCCGACATGTGAGATCAGGTGCATGACGTCAGACACATGAGATAAGGTGTGTGATATCAGACGCGTGAGAGCAGACAACCTTTTTGCTTTTTAACTTCAAAGGGCCACAGGAAAATTTTCTATCCTTTGATCAATGCCCATTTCTGATTATCTTCATAACAGTATTAACTAATTTATGATCCTCATAGTAAGGAAAATAAAGTAGGGAATTTAAGTCAGATAGTTACATTTATCTTAAGGTTTAGTATGTTCTTATATCTTACACTATCTTTAGGCACATTTCTACACAAGGCCACACTGGTGTATTTAATGTGCCAGTTTGGAATTGAATTACTTTTCAGTCAAAGCCAACACCTAGAATCAAATTTGACGGCTTTCCTAGTGGATCATAATGTGTATAATTCATGGTCTTTCTAATATTGTGGCTGCTGCAAGTTCACTTAGAGGCTAATAGTTTATTGGATAAGTTTCAGTCTGGTTTCCGAACAGGGCACAGCACAGAAACCGCCTTGATTCGAGTGATAAATGACATTATGATTTCGTCTGACGCAGGGA
>JABJVR010047175.1:0-28711 GCA_025773905.1 Chitala chitala | reverse complement strand
TATATATATATGGAGGTGAAAGGTATTGTGGGTAAAAAAGAGAATAAAGCCTTAAGTGAGGAGAACATAATCAGTCCCAATCTAAGGTTTGGTGTGACTGGACAGGTGTGTCAGAAAGTTTAGGTTTTTAACCTAACTGGAGTGACGACTCAACAGGTGTTCTCACACCCACTCCCAGTGCTCAGACTACTCCACAGCCGTGGGCCGTGCTGTCCACTGTGGTCTCCTAACTATCACAAACGACAGCAATGCGTCGACCTGCTCGTCATACCAGCACCTCTGTGGTCTCTGACAGTCAGCTGCGTGTCTGGGTCTTACGGTGACAGCTTGCCACCGGTCGCTCTCTGATCTGCATAGGTACTGTGGCATATTCGTGGGATTAGCTCCCTGCGGTTTGCTGCCCTCCAAACGGCACACCTTTTGGGCTGTGTTTGGGTAGAGCCAAGTGTCAACAGAGACTGACAAGGGCTTTCCAGGCCCAACCCGCCTGGATGACTCCCGGTAATCCCCATGGATTAGCCTGGAGTCCCGGTGTCTCTGAGTTATCTCTGCACTTCCTGCTCCGCGTTTGCCTGGCCAAAGAAGAACCGAGACCCCAGGCCCAAGCGAGACGCTCAGCAGGTTCTGCGATCTGCTCTCTGTAACTCTGCCCGGCAGCCAGGTGCCGGATGTCACTCTGGACCCGGGGGCCAATGAACGGCAACCCCACCTCCCCCAGCAAACGTCGCACGGGGCCAGGGTTGTACAGTCTAACACCTCAAACTCAATCGGCTCACCCTGTTAGGGAAGAGCCTGGGTGCTGAGAGAAGGCAGGCCTGTCATAATTGCCTCACTGTTGCAAATGTAATTAGCTGGATCAGATGTCCAATCAAGACATGGCTGACTGTGGAGGCAGCGGAGCTCACAGGGAAAAAAAACAGTGTTTCCTCATGCACAGCTTGGTTCTCAAAAATTAATTTGTTGTGACAGAAAGGAAAAAAATAAGCAAAAGATTGTAAACTCAAGCATTCCAAATCGATTAGACTTCCACATTTAGGCACACTGTTATTGCAACGTACTGTTCAACATTTCTGGATAAAGAAGATAAAAGGAGGACAAAAGCGTGTTCTGTTCTGGCATAGGAAGCACCAACAATTTTCTCATTCTAGTTTAGCTTCAACAACAGAAGCCTGCCTGCTTCTATCAAGATGCCCCCACCCCCAGTGTTGTCCCACCCCTCCATGGCTCTCACGACTCTTTTCCTCACACTTGACTATGGTTCCTGCGGTGAGGACTGGCCAGTTCTCAGCAGTGTCCCTCAGCGGTGTCCTTTGGCAATGTGTCTCAGTGGTGTCCCTCAGCAGTGTCCCTTGGCAATGTGTCCCAGTGGTGTCCCTCAGCAGTGTCCCTCAGTGGTGTCCCTTGGCAGTGTCTCAGTGGTGTCCCTCAGCAGTGTCCCACAACGGGGCCATCGCCGCATCCTCATTATCAAATCCAGGCACAGGGAATAATGCTTAAAAAAGCTTTCAACAGTACCTACAGAAAAGAGAACGATCTGAACTCTGCTTTTAATGACCATAAATCCTCTGAAATCCTCTTCAACTCCCCCCAGTGCCAAAACTCTGCAATACTTTACGGCTAAAATAAATCCTGGGAGCACTTATGAGGAGTAGAAGTGTCTTCCTTCTCGGTCCTCAGAACATGACTCAAACTTTGTGTTTATGTCACTCAGCTTTTTGATGCATATCACACGAAAAATGCTGAATTTTGCTCTATGAAATATTCATTTTTGCCTGTATGATTTAGTAATATTTTATGAAAATGTGCCTGAATTAATACACGAAAAGTAACGGTCAACATTTTTTTAGAAGATAACAGAACAGTGGTGCTTCTGTGAGACCAGCTCTCTAGGTGAGAGAAATACACGCAATCTGCAATTGATGCGAAGCCTAGAAACTGTACAAGCCGCACAAACATTTCATTACGTGGCTTGCATCGTAAGTTGGACTGAATCACCCAGAAAAGTGTGAAATATAATTCAAGCAAATGGCTTGTGTGCTGCGTTACTTCGCTTTGCATGCTGATGGCGAGAATAACTATGTGTAAGAGCTGCGTCTCAGATTAGGCTGAAGACGCTTTACCCGTCAGACTGGCAGCGCTGCATTATCTGCGCTCACAGCTACCTGAGCGGAGCCATTATTGAGCTTTCCCTTCCGTCCCTCGTTTATTAATGTCACTCCACCAGCCGTCTCCTGCTGATGTCTTCATGCACATTGGAACGTGCAGAGAAAGGGGGTCATCGCTCACGGAGCAGAGCAGCGTGCCAAACCTGCAGGCAGGTCATGTGCAGGTGGCCTGCAGGTGAGGTGGCGAGTGAGGCTACAAGGCCTGGGCCTCCCTGCTGCTCTACAGGCCTCACTGCTGCTCTATAGGCCTCCCTGCTGCTCTACAGGCCTCACTGCTGCTCTACAGGCCTCCCTGCTGCTCTACAGGCCTCACTGCTGCTCTACAGGCCTCACTGCTGCTCTATAGGCCTCACTGCTGCTCTACAGGCCTCCCTGCTGCTCTACAGGCCTCACTGCTGCTCTATAGGCCTTACTGCTCCTCTACAGGCCTCACTGCTGCACTACAGGCCTTACTGCTTCAACTACTTCTAAAACATAAGCCCAAGCCAACTTTAATCCTCTTAGCTAGTATTAATTACAAACACACTTTAGCCAGTCATAACTTTTACAATTTTTTCTGAATAAATTTTCACAGCTGAACAGTTTGCCCAGGCCAAAGTGCTGCTAACAAGCTAACCGCTTTTGCCACAACCACGTGTGAACGACCAAGACTGCACGTATGGAAACATCACACGTCTGTTTGATTTTCTCTGAAGCAGAGAGCAGTGTTCATACAAAGGGAACACAGATGATGAAAGAAAGGAAAAAAAACCGAGTAAAAGACAAAGCAGAGATGAGGAAGTCCTTCCTGACTGACAGGAGAGCATCAGCTTTATCACTGTCGTTTAAATTATGGATATTACTTTTTATTAAAACTATTATCTCTTTATTATCTCATTATTTTTCTTTTTTTCTCGCATTATATATAATGACCAGGAGGATGTGCGCAGGACTAAGGCCCCAACCGAACGAGAGAAAGAGGGAAACAGAGTGAGAGAGAAACAAAGCGGAGCGATTTCAGTGATTCAGCGGGCTGCATTATCATCCCAGAGGCCTGGGCTCCCACTCCGCCAATTCAATATTCCAATTCACAGCATCCTGCTGGCCTGGACCCTGACTCACAGAGCTCCACTCACTGAGGGCAAACCAAAATTCCTATGCTGTAAAAACACAATAACATACACTTGTCTTCAGACTTCTTCTAGCACAAGCAGAATTTTAACTATAAACGTAGCACTTCCAAATACAAAACATCAGGCTCTTTTTTAGTTACTTGCTTTGCATCTTTGGTCAGAATCACAAGTTCAGAGGCGGTTTAGAGATGCCTGAAATGGAACAGGACCATTCACAAAAACTCACTGACAACTGGGCTGAAGCCAAATTTAAACTACAACTCTGGAGATTTGATGCAAATTCTTCACCGCTGTAAATATAGTGCATTTATTTTTGGAAAACAATAATTAACCAGAGTATTCACGCTTCTGTTGTGCTGGTAATGTGATTGTATTAATTCCAGGACCAAACCCGCCATACCTTTATGGAAAGCCGCACTGCAAGCAGACACAGACACACACACAGACACACGCACGCACGCACGTACGCACACACACGGAGGTAGCCAAACCTGAGCAATATCCCTCATGTAAATGTATAACATTAATCTCACCACATCGCCGGCTGCTTCCTGTCCCCAATCTGTTTATTCTGATTCGGCGCAATTAAAAGCTAAAATATTAAATTCGCGCCGCGTTCGTTAGCTCCGGATTTCTGAGGGTGTCCCTTTCACTGGGGGCTGTGCTAAGGCATGTTTGAAGTCCCATGATCACTTATTTTCAGCACAATTAGACAGGAGACTAACACTTTTGTAATGGAAAGATAATTTCAAAACGTATCCATGCAACATTACCTTCATTTAAAAAAAATAAATAAATAAAAGGCCCGTTATCAGCTGCACAAAATGATTAAATGACAGCTTTGGAAATTAAAACAAATTAAAACGGCCAAGTCCAGATGCCTGGAGCAACAGAATGGGATCCAAATGAGTCATTTCTAAATATCTAATTATTGTAGTATTTCAAATGACTGTATTTAATTATTTCCAAAGTAAAACTCGTGTTGTTCATGTCTGACATTGTTGGAATGATTACTACATTGTGGAAAATGCAAGACATTAAAATTAACATGAGAATAACTGGGTAGAACAGGAGATAGGCTATACTTCAAGCCTGCCTCATTGCTTAAAAATCTATCAGTTTTGTATTTGTACATGTAGTCTGCTAAGCACTTAATGACTGACGTAGTACCATGTCCTAACATACATTGTCTCCATGGGTGAGAAGGAATGATGTTTATGTGGCTGAATCAGACTAATCTGACTACATACAGTGACAGTTTATGCCTACCAAACAACGCAACCTGTAGTTCAGGCACGTCCTCTACAAACAGCGCTTTGCCTTTAGGCCGCTCCTTTGTTACAAGAATAGCATATCTGTTGCTAAAACAAATTAGACTATTATGTCACCAGAAATGAAAAGACAGTGGACAGGGGACACCCTGTGCTAATTATTGGTACTTCTAATAAGCAATTTTCCAACATCAAGAACGTTATTGAAGTAATCACCACTGACACTATGTAACAAACGTACAGCCTTTTACATATGGGAAAATTAAATGCCCATAGTTAGTTACGTGAAACACCAATGTTCTTGCTATGATTGTACAAAAAATAAACATTTTAAGTGAATTTCAAATATCGATCCATAGGCGTCGCTGTTTTCCCCTTCGTGTTTACTCAGTATGATATTTCCTTTTATTTTGTGCATCGCTGCATTTTTGGTGTAGGGGAAAGTACTCAGAGTTCTCTGTATCATGCACCATTGATCCAAGTCGTGCATCCGATTTTCCTTCTTTATTACTGGTGATGAAGTGAAAGGACATGTGACTTCAGAGTTAAATATTGCATAACACATCATTTGATTTGCTTGTATGAAATTCTCCCGCCTTTAATAATAAAGCATATAACAAGACTCTTAAACTATATAACTATATAGGACGAATTTAGTTCTTATAAACAGCCGGGATTTACAATCCACGATTAGGCACAGTGGTTAATTCACAACATTGAATTTAAAGTGTCTTTTTTTTTTTTTTTTTTTTGCAGCGTGAATTTATTTGCAATGAAAACGTGACGGATTTAGTACGCAAACCGAACAAATGACAAGATAAATCGTGAGCCACAGAACAACAAACAAAATGCCAGCCGTGAAGGGGAAAATCCGAGCCTTTATTACAAGATTAAAGCGAGTGAAACAAAACCGGGCCGAGATTTATGATGGCTCTCCAATGCCCAAACAGTGTTAAATACAAACATATTTTGATTTCTGCAACTTTAATAGCCCATGGCGAAATAGTTTCTGTGTGATCAAACACGTTCTTTTTAATTATATTGACTAAAGGGCTATTTTTCTATTACAGCCACATTTAATCTCTCTGTTCTATTTACACCCTACACTGGAGTGGAGATGGAGATTATTGCATTTCAAATTGTTACGTCGTAGAAGACATGCCACATTAATAGCAATCAAAACAACATTTCCAGTGGGACGAGACATGCGAACAGGGGCGCTTCAAATCCATCTTCCTCTAGAGATTACCGCAGGAGGGTAATCAAAGCGAAATAGGCGAATCTAATGCTTTACGTCACCCCCACCCGTGCAGGCAGAAAGATGCGGGGGACAGTGACAAGGAGCGCGCTGCTGAGCACAACCACCCATCTCCTGTTACCAATGACAGGGCATCTGAAATAATGCATTGCAGCAGCACTTTTTAAAACCCAAGAATATAAACTACATTGCCAACATAACGTACTCATACGCAAAATTAAAATGTGGTGGATTACAGCACCCTACATTTTACATTCATCAATCCCAACGATGAGCGCGTGCATCTGAATGTAAATTTTCTTGCGCACAATTACCTCCGTAACGAGACTAAATGCACCATACGTTTTGATTTGCGTTTAATCTACGAGATTTATATGGTGTTTTGCATTCAAATTAAATAGTGGTAGATCTATCAGGGCTAGACAAGACTCGTCGAACTTCGGGGTTAATGTGTCTCCTACGGTCCCGTTAAAAAATCTTTGGACATGCGACGGTGCAAACGTAGAAACCAAATGTAGTAACTGAAACCATGGACGCCACGCACTTGCTACTCTCAGCCTACATTCGCACCACGTGGTATATAAAATCAGACTCGTCTGCGAAAGAAACGAAGGAAAACCGGTGGACTGGTCCATTCAGGCACAGTGACCGGCGCCAAGCCAAAAATATAATTGTCTGAAGCCACTCAAAGCTTTGGGGGTTCTTTCTGATGTCAAGGACAGTTTTTACATACCTGTGGGGCATCAGTGAGCGTTGAAAAAAAAAGCACTGAAATAAGATGCATTTCTGTTATACCGGTTTATGACCCACTGTGATTAATGTATAATTACGCTTAACTCCCTGGGCACTGAAATGGCTGCCCACTGCTCCCCCAAAAAGGGATGGATTAAATGCAGAGAACAAATTCCTCGTCTGCTTCCCACATACTTGGCCATAGGACCTGCTTCCCTTCCCTTAATCACTTAGTCAGTGTCTGTACCCTGTTCCAGTTAGCTTTTTTCTGACATCTCTTTTGTGAAATCAGATATTTATACATTTAGTCATTAAAATTTTAAATGGTATGGGGTACTGTATAGGGTAGCTACTCCCAATATCCCAATTGTTATTTCACCAAAGCAGTAAAAATAATTTGTAAGTCAAAGGTGGGTTGTCCTAACATTCACATCACATCATTCAGAGTTCAGATTAAATTTAATAATGCGATCGCAAGTACTTAACTGGCATACATAAAGATGGGAACAATGATGATGTAAGGCTGGTGGCTCACTGAGTAGCATGGCAGGCTAAGATACAGAAGTCTCCTGGGTCAAATCCCAGCCCTGGTGCTAGGTGCATCCTTGAGCAGGATACTCAGCCCTAGCTCCCCAGGTGCTGTGTGTAGCTGCCCACTGCTCCCTTCAGGGGATGGGTTAAATGCAGTGAAAAAATCTCATTGCAATGTATGCAATGACAAAAAAAGCTCCTTTTCCTAATATAACTCATTGCATAGTTAACAATCTAATTAGGAGATCACTGCACCAATCCTTCCTTTAATTGGAAAAGTGCAGTTAACTGTACGGTGTACGTAGGCAAAGGAAAAACATGGCTGCTGCAGTTCTTTTGAAAAGCTAGAGCACTAATGGCACAAAACCATGCTAAACTTTAGTTAAAAAAAAAAAAAGTCAGTTTACAGGAAATAAGGAATCCTGCCAAATGTAGCTAGTGAAATTTCAACGTAACTGGGATAATCACCACCTAGCACTCAAGGAAAATCTGCATAATGAGGGTTTATATGCAGCATAGTTTGAAAACCAAGTTAATACCAGATTCATTTCCATCCATTTATTCTATATGACACTTATGTCCCCAGTAAAACAGCAACTCCCGAACTTTAGCTGATGAGTGTAATAGATTATTCACTGGTCAGTGCAGGACTAATGATCTTGCAGTCAGGCAGATTCAGATCTTGAAAAACCCAAGGACAAGCGTGATGATTGAGTGTATAACCAGCACTGAAAGCTCGTGATTGGTTGACAATGTGCCCTTGATAGTGCCTCATAAAGATTCTATTGGGGGGGGGGGGGTTGCGCATTGATAACAGATATTCACAAGTCAAAAACCATTTGAAGATGTCTCAAAGAAGGACTCTAGGGGTGGCCAAACAAACTTTGATAGGGACCAGTGCCACCCATGACCCATGCTCTCTGGACACCTATCTGATCCTACATTAGCTTTATATTTTATTTCATGTGCTCCACCCTAACCTCCATTCTCTCCTGTCTGCCCCCCCGTCGCTCCCCCCCTCTGGGGGGGGGGCGGGGCCGCACTTGAACTGGAACTTGAAAAAGAGCAATGGATACTGCCTTCAGCATTTCAATGGCTTCTGCCACTGCTGCGTAAACCTCATTAAAACCATTCCTTCACTGTAGCCTCCGTGTGAGGAGTTCAGGCCTGCGGAGGAGACAGGACCCCAGGGGTCCCCTGGGAAACAGGAGGGGGGATCATGCGTAACACACTGAGACGACTTCTGCAGTGGTTTTTAATCCGCATCCTAAAATGCCTAATTATACTCGAAACAGATTATAATTAATGCAATTTTCTTAGATTGAATTTCCGACTCATTCATCCGGACCGGCATCTAATTAACATTTAAGTTCCATTGTGTTTTTGCAGCAGAGCCTTAATCATTCTTAGAGTCGGGCCAGTGGAATAGGCAGGGGGACGGCCTCGTCCCCTTATCATACTTTAGTTTGACCTGCTCTACTGGCCTGCAAACAGAGAGTCCGGATTCTTTATTTCCCGTAGAATGCCTGTCTGTTTGACGGTAATGTAGGTTAATGAGAGAAAGGGAGAGAGGCAGAAAGAAAGAAAGAGCAGGGTGTAATTCATTGTGTACAGCTGTTTCTCTTGTGTAAAAGTGTAGGGAAAAGTGTGTTTAAACAGGCAGCCTCTGGTTCTGCCTGGCCAACTAACAACTGTGTAACTACAGTATATAAACTTTACTTTTTTTGTATACAGGCAGTAAAAATCTTATCACCTCCTGAGACACATTAGAATTCATTTATTATGGTACTTTTTATGCTGTATCTCCATGGATTTCATTTAAATTTCACACTGCACATTCAGAGAAACTGGACAAACTCCACGATTGCATAAAGACTCAAGAGCCCGCCTTTGCAGTGATAGTGGGTGGGACCGTTTCGACACGCTCACACCAGAAAGCTCATTAAACCGACCACAGCCTACGGTGCCTAACGGGCCAGGGAAGGGAGGAGAATCGAAAACTTGGGAAGTAAAAAACTCCTATCTCCAAGCTCCCTGACCAACTGCTGCTGGAATGGTCTGGAAAGAAGTGGCTAAAGGCTAATATGGAATACAGGTAGTCCCCGACTTATGACTTATGAGGTGCGTTCCGATGACCCCATCGTAACTTGAAAATATCGTAAGTCGAGACAAAATAAATACGAGCTCTAAAAAAATATATATGCGCTCCAACACCGAGACAACTGAACTCTGTCGATTGCTGGCAAGAGTGAGGCATTTCACAAGGCGGGAGATGCGTACATCCCGCCAGTGTCCCAACGCATCGTACCGCATAAACTGCTACATTTTCGTCATATCGCTATCGTCATCGTAAAATTGAAAAATCATAAGTTGAACCATCGTAACTCTGGGACCATCTGTATTAGTTAGTATTAGTTGTGCTACGCTACAGTACTCAAGAAAGAGCAAATGCCTTGGTTGCCAAAGCTGTGATGGCGCACCTCCCCAACATCACATATTATGGAATCTAAACATGCTTCTGTCTCCTCTGCTCACAAATACCACTCCGTCCTCAGCTGGTTCTTCATCAACCATATGCTGCCCCAATCGCACTGGCATAATGATGCCCTCGTTTGTTTTTCACCTTCCTGTTAAGGCGCAACGATTGGATCGCCAGCGCTACCTGTCAGTCCAGACAGCCGCAGTTGCACTCGTCGCACTCGTACTTTCAACCTAGTGATGTCCTCGTTAGGTAGTAATCAGCCAATTTCTTAAAAAATGACTTTCACCACAGATACTGCTGAGGACGTGTTTTTGTAAACACAAGGCAAACATTGCATTTTGAGAAAATAATTCAAATCATTAGAGGTTGTATTTTTCACAGACCAAAACAATTATACACTCAATTAAGCATGCCTAATTGATTTGTTGATATCACTTAGTTGGAAGAGCCACATTTGCTGTGACTTGCAGGAATGACAGAGAACGTGGTTGGATTACACCTTGGGTGTGCACTGGAGGAGACAGGAGAATCAAGACAGCACATGACTGTCATTTAGCGGCCTGCGATTAAAAGAAATTTAGGCTTAATTCATTGTTAACCTTTAAGACAGAGCTGCAAGGCAAACACGGGCACCTCCGAATCATTGTTCGCTAACTTTAGTTATTCGTTACATCGGTGCATTTTGAGCCGGGTTCAAGTCCTTGGGCCGGGAAGCCATCCAACACCTTTCTCCTGCCAGAAAGAGGAAGCCCGTATGTGCCACGTGATCTACGGTGAGGTAGGCACGTCGACCATTTGGCGCGCTACAGTCACATGCTGGGGCTCATGAGAAGAGTCAGGGGGAACAGATGGAGTGATGGTAGTGGGGGGCATGTGGGGGGCATGTGGGGGCACTGCTAGGAAAAAATCCAAAAGCACAGATTTCCATAGACTGCATGCTGATCAACTGTGTCTATGCATTTTTATTATATGTGTATACACACACCTCGTGATTGCTTCACCCGTCACAGTGAAAAACTTTGTCCCGCTGTCAGGAAGCCCATTTGCAATTAACAGAAACTCATAAATACTCAGTGGTTAAAAATTATTTGTTTTCTAGGAAGCGGTTTTATCCAGCGAACCAACCGTGTTCTTGCTATAACCCCTCTACATGACAAAAATGTCTTTATTTGACATGCTTCAAAATGTCTGCCTTTCTAAAAGAAGTGTTAATAACCAAAAAGTATAAATAAAAAACTTAAGTAAAAATTCTCGTTTCCTGGGGGTCCTGCAGCCGTTTGACAACATTCTGTAACAAGGCACGTTCGCTTTCTGTTTCACAAAAACAAACATGGCGTAGATGCTGGCCTTCACTTTCTCTTTTAGAGAAAACGATTAGTTTGTTGATACAAAACAACAACAAAAAAAAGTCGATCTTAAAATGTTTTCCCCTTCATGCCGAGTGAGAGTGCGCATGTGGGTGTTCTGTGTAGGCTTTGCGCAGAAGTCTGGCAGCGTTTGAAGCCACTGAACAAGTGATGAGGTGGCACTTTGTGTATCATTTAAACTCATTATAGTCAACCAAGAATGTGACAGTACCTGTGTCGCTGGTTTGTGGTCACAAACACACCGAAAAGCTCGGCCGCTTCATCTATAAATAAGCAGGCGACTTTCCGCCTAAACCCACTTAGGGTCTCAGTGCTCAGAAAATGCGTCACATCCATTTTGTTATGTAAACCTCAAAGTCCCTCCGTGGGAGGCCGTCTGTTAATGAATAAATTAACAGACATACAGTATATACCGTACTTGTGTATGCAGAAGCTCCTTTCGTCCGAAAATACTCCCTACGTTACGGTCTTACAGTTTTACACGTTGGGTTTCTAGCTGCGAAAGTTCCGAGCTTTCACCTATAAGCAAGACGACTGTACGACAGCACATTTTGGAAGTTACTCAGGAGTGCGATATCAAGGCCACAGCAGATAGTCGATCCTGTTACTTTTTTTGGCTGTTAAGTTTGGCTCCTTAAGCGGGATGAGTCGTAGGCAGCCATTCGGAGCTCTGGCACTGACAGGGCGACAGAGACGCTCCTACTTCTATCTCACACTGCAGACCCTTGCAGAAGCCGGCTCTGCAGGCTCCAGCCCGCTAACCTCGATCACCTGCTCCTCATGTCCTGGAGCGAGCAGAATTACCCACGGGCTGCGTACACACTCGGGCTGCGTACACACTCGGGCCAAGCGGACCCCTGAAACCCCCCCGCTCCTTTCACAGCCTTGTTCCCCGTTCACTGCTAATCTTTACTAAGCTAAACATCTGCCTGTTTCACACGCGCTTCAGGATAATTCGGGGTGATAAATTAGTGCAATTATTTATTTTACCGTTATATTTAATTTGCCTTTGCCTATGCTGACATGTTCGCTCATCCACTCTTTATTTTTTTATTGTACGCTTAGTTAAATTGGAAGGCGTCCAGCTGTTAAGTACTGTTCGTTCTGTAACCTGTTACTTAACTACGTTGTTTCAAACTGTATGTTTTTGTCACATACTGGATATCTCTGTCTCTCTCTCGCTCTCTCTCTCTCTCTGTCTATCTTTACCATGAAACTACGATTTATCCCAATTTAAATGCATTATTATCACATTTCATGCAGTCAGTTTAGATGGGTAGAGCTATTTTTAACACAATGAGAGCAACTGAGTGAATCCTCCAAAGTTGGCTGACAAGAGATTAACTGCTTTCAACAGTATATTTCTTACATTATTAATTTGTGTGTCACAAACATAAAAGAATTAACTGTCATATATGCACCACATGCAGAAGATCATGGGGCTTATGAATAAGTAATGATGTGGATAAATCCAAATTTTGTTTTCTCTTTTATTTCAGTCTGAACTGCAAGAGGACACTATAATCAGTTTGACAACTGACTAAGAATCACCCCTGTGCTCTAAACGTACACTTAACATCAAACGCATGCGCACAAGCGCTGACACATATTTTGTTGTACCATGTGACAATGACTCACTCCGTATCTTTCTGAGGAACAAGTGACTTTGAACCATAGTCTGATATCACTGACAGCCTTCCGGATTGTTCTTCCACTGACTTTCAATCATCTGATTTGTTCTTGCCTAATGCGAGAAAGAGAGGCAGGAGCTTTGCCTTTATCAGTGTTGTCACTCCAGTTGTCATCAGAGCTCCTGGCTGACACATGCTTCGTCGTCTTAAAAACGGGCGAGCCGGGGGAAAACGCTCCCTCGCGCGGCTCTGGGAGGTGAAGGATTTATTATTTAAAAAAAAAAAAAAAAAAAAAAGATTTTTTCCACCTAACGATAAATACACCCTCTAATGCTGGAGAGATATGACTGTCTTTTTAATTAAATTTATCACAGATTCGTTTTCCTCCTGGAAAAACAAGTGACAAAGGAGCGCCATGTGCCAACGTTATAATTACGTTGTGCAAAGAACAACTCAACGCAGGGCTGCAGGCCTTCATGGGTTCGTCAATACCTCCACTCCAGACTGACAAACAGAGACACCAGTGCAGCCTTTGGTATGCAGACCTGCCAATGTGAGTGGACAGCAGCTCCTGTCAGCTCTCATGTTTGTTTGCAGGCTCGAGTTCCATTCGAGCTCACGTTTGTTTGCAGGCTCGAGTTCCATTCGAGTTCACGTTTGTTTGCAGGCTCGAGTTCCATTCGAGCTCACGTTTGTTTGCAGGCTCGAGTTCCATTCGAGTTCACGTTTGTTTGCAGGCTCGAGTTCCATTCGAGCTCACGTTTGTTTGCAGGCTCGAGTTCCATTCGAGCTCACGTTTGTTTGCAGGCTCGAGTTCCAATCGAGCTCACGTTTGTTTGCGGGCTCGAGTTCCAATCGAGCTCACGTTTGTTTGCAGGCTCGAGTTCCATTCGAGCGCACGTTTGTTTGCAGGCTCGAGTTCCATTCGAGCTCATGTTTGTTTGCAGGCTCGAGTTCCAATCGAGCTCATGTTTCCTGTTTTATGCCACATCTCATTTCAGACAACAAAAGGCATGACCCAGAGCAATTAGATCTTTCACAGCCAATGAATCTGTTGAATGACCCCATGGGTAGAGGCATTTCAAAACCATTAACATTGTGAATGCTTTTTTTATTTGATGAAAACATATTTAGCTCCATTTGAGTTTTGCACCTCACCATAAAGGTGAAGAACTTGTCTTAAACCAGTCTGCATTTACTGGCCATACTCAGAAATGCTGTACCTCTGCTTGTAATACTACTCCTGTCACGAACAGCTGGGTTCCTGTTTAAGGTTTTAATACTTGGTTAGTATATGTATCTCTAACATTTTACATTGTATTAAAATAGACTAAAGTCATACTGCACCAATAACGTCTAACCTCTATTTAGTATTTACTATTTAAGTAGCAGATTAAGCATTGATCATGTCACACTCAAAATCATTCTGTAGTGGCACTGATTGTTTGAGAACACTTGCCACTTTTAGGGGTGTGTGTACTTAAAAGGAATAATGTAACAGTACTACTACCATTAGTTTTAGAAGCAGACAGAGTGAGCTGACAGTATAATCATACAGTACAAATATATTTTTTCCAAAGAAGACGAGGAACACCTAGATAAAGACAATTTTCCAGAACAACTTTGATTGGCTACAAATAAAACTGTCCTAATTCGAGGAGATGTAGGGACCGGCTGTCCTTGACTGACACTGACCATGCTTCCCACACCACGGGCATCTGCTGTCACACGGATAAACATCACACACACTGTGAGCACATGGGCGTACTGAAAACGAAAAGATTACATAAACAATTATTCACAAACACTTTGCATCTTACGATCACGGCTGTCAGAGCTCTGCCACTGCAGGTCCAAACAGAAGGGCACGCTGACACTCTTAAAGCGTGAATCATGTTCTCCCAGACTCATTTACACAATTCTAAACTTGTTTATTGACTGCAATCAATAATTTTAGAGCCCTGGCGCAAGAAGTGAAGGTAATTCTGACCTTTCTCCTGGGCTGTGATTTCTAATTACTTCAAAACTTGTGAGTCATTGTTTACAGGATGTTTGTTTGTGTGTCTCTTCGTTCTAATTCTCAAAATACATGTACAGACACACGGTGTCTCGCTGACACTCAAGCACAGCCGTAAGGCAAAAGAAACCAAAACAAGGGAAAACAACCACTTCCCATAATCCCTCAGAATGCTATGGTTGGGTTGCAAGCAGTAGTTTACATGAGTAACAGCAACACCCATGATGTGAAGATAGAGGCTTTTGGAATAAATGGCCATTTCTTAAAGCACATCTCTAACCCTGAGATTTTTCTGCGCAGGGGAAGAATTAGGTCTGATGCTTGCACGTAGTGACACTTCCATCTCTGTTTGGAGCGCTCAGCAGGGAACCATGTTTACATTCCTTATAACCTTTTGAACTCTTCTCTTCTGCATTATATCAGCTTTACCGTCATTATCCTGCAAATTCAAGAACCAGCCATGACGTCAAGAGATCATCCCACCACCTGGTGGGAGGATCAACACGCGGAGTGAAAAGAGCCCCGTGTTTCACCGTGCTGCCCCAGAGCGACTGTTTTTGTCTTCCTGTCCAGCAGCCATTGGGTGCTGTTGGGAACATGCTGCGTGGGAGATGGGCAGGTGATGATGAATCATGACTTAACATCAGGGTCAGCACGAGTGCATGATTCGGCTTAGCTTTAGTGGCACAAAGTCAATGCTTTGGTCACGCCTGTGATAGAGGAGGGCTTGGTGCACCCTCCCCTCTCCAGCAACGCCTGAGATGTTCACCTTGTTAGGGCCATCCCCACGGATACTGTAGGCGTTCTGGTCAGGTCACGATCTGAAAGTGCGTTCGTCTCAGTAAGCAGGATGTCGATACCAAAGTTCTTTTTGCTGGCAGCGATGGCACATGCAAATCACCGAGCATGAAAAAGAAAGAAAGCAAAAACTGAACTGGACGCTCACGATGCTTCTCCACACTTCAGCGTCTAATTTTTCATAATTATACCCCCTCTCCCGCCCTCCCTGCACAACTTACTGCAATGGGAATACAAATGTTAATTAGCGTGCAACTGTAATCAGGACCACTTGAAGACATTGTAGTACAGGGGGAGGGAGGAGGGTGTGTTAGTTAAACAAAACAAACTCAGAATTTAATTATTCAATCATGTTAATTTCCTGCCGTTGGATGAGAGTAGTGCAAAATATGGCAGTGTTGTTTTTTATAGTTTCAAGGTTTTGGTTCCAAGTTTTTAGGAGTCATAAAGAGATGGCATGTTTAAAGAGAATGAGATTCATTGTGCTTGGCATGAATATTACACAGCAACTTTCAATTTGGATGTGATGTGAAAATGTTCTGTTTCCATCCCCGCGGGGTTAAACCAAGAGCCTGAAGTGTAAAATTACTTCCCAGAAAATCTATTTTAGGCTTCAAAACATTACTACATATGCTCGAGGGGCAGCACTAAAAAAAAAAAAAAAAAAGTTTATTAAAGTTTATTCTTATTCCTGTTCTCAAATTCACGTGGAATTACTGGGTGAAAATTTTTGTTGGGATGTTTCCCAACTTTGGGTTTTGTGCTGCAGTTCTGGCTAGAGGACATTCCTCTCACCTCAACTCATGACCACCCAAAAATGAAAGGCCCCCCTGATTTCACTGAGGCGCCTGTCTTTTTCTGCTGTTCTCGCCTGGCACCCTGGGATTCTGGAAGCAATTTGCACGTTCTCTGGCAGCTGCCCACACAGAAATGGCTATGGCAGGGCACTGCGGAGTGGGTGTACGGCAGGCAGAGGAGGCCTTTACACAAAGTACGTATGTTTCATTTTCAGCATTGCTCCCTCAAAAATAACCCTAAACTGTTGTGTCAGGAACAGTGGCTAGGTATGTGGTGGGGGGGGTTTAATGTCAAAGCCTCTGAGTGGGAGGAGATACAGCTCTGATCCAGGCCAAACATCCGGCTTCTGCTTTTAAATGGAAACTATTTCAGCTTGAGTGGCTTTCGAAGTACATTTGCAGGGTAAGATGGGGCGGTGTTGGGAAACGTCCAGCTTTCATACTAGACTGTCCAATTACCGTGTTCACCTGCAGTATACACTTCCAGAACCTTCTGTCTTGGCTCCACAAATTTTTACTTTCTTCAATTTGTAATAAAGCTCTCGTTTTCCACCCCAACAGCAATGCAGAGGGTGGGGGCAAAATGTGAGAAAAAGGCCACGCCCATGGACTAAACCTTTCAACATAGGGACAAATTGTTTGTGAGCCAGTCCTCTGACAAACAGCCTAGCAGCTCTTCCTAGCAGGATTTACTTGTACAGCTCAACTGTACAGCTCTTATCATGGAAATATCCGTCCTGGTAATTACCTAGTCCTGGTGGGACTCATTACACTTTACCAGAATCAACCTGGATCCTTGCAATGCAATTGTTTCTTCTAGGAAAACATGTGAGGACAAAATGGCCACTTTTTCATCTGACAGAAAGTAAGCTCGAAGTTGATGT
Organism: Chitala chitala; assembly: GCA_025773905.1. Lineage (NCBI taxonomy): Eukaryota > Metazoa > Chordata > Actinopteri > Osteoglossiformes > Notopteridae > Chitala > Chitala chitala. The sequence goes on along the minus strand of JABJVR010047175.1, from coordinate 11,666 downwards.
TCTAAAACTGAGGCTTTACCTGTGTCACCTGCCCTTACATTTCTGTAACTCAAGTAATTTTAATGTCACCTCACTCAGCATATGTAATATGACATACACAACAATATGTTTAAGATTAAAATTTTTAACAATGTTGATTACACATGCATAGTGCATAAAGTAATTCTGAATGCCGATTAGGCATTAATCAAATATATTCAGTAGCTTAATATATTGTAAATAGCCACATAATTACCTACATAAACAGAATCAAAGGTCTATTTTTTTGGTTATTATTCAAGACTGCAGCAGCATCCTGATACAGTTCCTAATTAGTTTGGCATAAGGCATCATGGGATTGACCTTTACACTGTGACCTGGGGTCGACACACTTGCAACTTTGCCATAATGAATACGAGGGCAGAGATGTGAGTCATGCATTAGGCTCAATAGGGTAAACATCCACAGGAAACTTCCTCCATAAATCAATCCAAGACACATTGATCTCTCCCTCTCTCTCTTCTCTGTGTCTCCAGCTCCCCTCTCTGTCTGAGAAAAAAGAAAACAACAAAAGAAAAAAACACATAATGTCCAATAAGAGGACAAGGTTACTGATCTACAAGTTGCTTAATAATCCAAACAGTGAGCACTGGGTTTAGAGAGATTCACAGTGTGTAACATGACACACAGTGAACATCGAGATTTCAGCGCTTGGCGTTTAGTGCGTAGTGATATACTGCTCCCTACTTTTTAAGTATTCAGCCTGTTTTCACTACAAAGAAACTTTGATGATGAAGACAGAACACGGCAGACAAGGTTACCAGACAGCATTCCTTGTCTTCAAACTGGTTACAAACGCCATCAGTCTCCTGTGACATCCTGCCGATTCAAATGTGGTTATCATGGAATGTTCCAGAACATTTGCGGGGTGGCCTGCTACCTCGCCTGTCTGTTTAGACGCTGAACACGGCAGCCTCCCCCCACCCCAGTATGTATGCCATGTCAACGTCTCCCCCCTCCGCACTTGATGCCGGTTGGTGATTGCCTGGAGAGCGTGTAAAAGAGGGACGGCCAGGCGGCAGATTTGCGAGCGCCTGATGAGGGGTATTGCTGAGAGGTACTGAGTGTTTGCTGATGGCCAATCCTGAGCACACAAGTGGCAGCGGAAGCCCCGCTTCCCCTGGCCAAAATAATTTGAGAGTTATTTTACACAACAGAGTAGCTTGCAACAGCACTCGAATGTGCTAATAAGCGTGGCAGAACGCGTCTTGAGGTTGACCGAAGCGCACGCATCTGGCTCCGGCTCCTCGTTGTGATGTGGACCACAACTGGGTCATGATAACAAGCATGTGGGAGGATCTCTTTTCTATTCTTTGCACCCAATATTGTAAACATCTTGTTCCTGAACCATGCAAATCACCCCTTAAAAAAATACATCTGCCACCCCTGGCCCCTCCCCCTGCAGCACCAATTTAACACTCATTCTTTTGGTTTGTGTTTCCTGTATATATTTCCTTTATCACCTCTTCACTCTTCATGTGCACCTCCTCCAGCTGTTGTTCTCCTCACAGCACAATAGGAGTGACGCTCCTGTAGACCCAGTCAACGTCCAGGGCTACAGTTTTGATGCAAACAATTTTGTTAACACCCGATAACGGCTCTTTTTAATTTCCAGTGAAAGATAAAACTGGTTCATAACCGTGAAACCACTCGGAGACATTTACTTACATAAAACATTTACATAGCATTATTTTTATCTGAGTTATTTTAATAAATGCTACTTGGGCTTATTAAATGTTATATTTGTGTAATGGATCAGTGTTATGGATCTCTGGATAATGTTGTGGTTCTGCATTTTAACATGACGGGCTGTATTACACTTCCTATTTATGGTTTCCTAAGAGCCGAAACCTCACTGTGTTTTCCATAAATGATGCTGCAACAGGGAAGTGTGGTGGGAAATGTGGCGTGTCCCCATTTTGTATATTTACTCCTCCGTTCTTTACTTCCTCATTTGCTTATCTCATGCTCTTCATCAGCGATGTCGTTGTTAAGGGGGGGGGCAGGTGGCCTGGAACAAAGTCTGAGACCTAGGACACACAGGCCACACTTGGAATCTAACAGATGGGGCTCACACCCCCAGCAGGCTCTATACTGGACACAACCTACAAACAATGGGCTGCAGACAAAGTTTAGTGAGACCTCAGCCTTGTGTGTGTTCATTCTAAAGCACGACAAATCGGTAAAGACTACATGGGTCAAGACGAACGCATGAAAACAAGGAATATCACGCTAATTAGTCTGCGTTGTGTTGCATGGATGACCAATGTAACAATGCAACAATGCAATGTAACGCTTGTTTGGATGCACACTGGTCCGAGCAGATGCTACAGGATCATGTGACCTGTTCCCCATCTCTCCAGGTCCCTATCCTGCCCCCATGTAATCACGCTGAGGATACGATCAGGATAAAGTCCAAAAGCCACACCTACACCAATTTATGCCGAAGGCTAAAAACAGTCCATTGTTCTGTCCCTCCCCATGCATGCAGACGTCTTTTCCGTCACAAAGGCCTCCTGCTCAGACATGCCCAGGGGCTGCAGCATGGTAGCGGTCACTCCAAGGTAACCGTTAGTGCCGGGTCCCAGCAAAACGCCAGCGCTCTGACCCACTTACAGATTTTCCTGCCTCAAAAAATGGAAACACCCCAATGTTGTCTCAGCTCACTTCCGCACGGGACGACCTTGCCGAGCTCCATCAAGGTTTCCTTGTTCCAGCCTTGACTTTCTCTAATGTCATTAATTACCCTAGAAACACTTCAATTTATAATGAAAGTTAATATCGGAGTAATGTGAAACTTTAAACCGCTGGTGCCCTTTTGGAAGGACCCACTGAAAGATAATTAGGCATTTACTCACTGTCTTTGCAATTCCACCTGTTACAATTGCAGTTAACTTGGCATGAGAATGTAATTTCTAAAGGAAACTTGTTTGTTTGTGGACATCTGAGGCCAGGTTCTCAGGGTGGTATACAGTCTGGGGGTGGTGTATGGCTGAGGGGGGGGGGAGTGAGGGGGCATCAGCTTCTTTGTAAAAGCGGGTGCTATTTGTGCATTCGCTCTTGTAAAGATACACACTTGATAACACATAAATGCTTAGTAGGCGATCAAAGTCCTTCACGGGGACTCTAATTTGTAACGATGGAAAGCAGATCCTGTGCTCCCCCCCGATGCTCTCACCACCCCCGCTGGTTTTAGTGCCTCTCACAAGAGCGCGATGATCCAGTTTTATAAACAAACAGGCACAATGATTAGGTAACAAAAACAATTCAGCACCACACGGTGTAACCGGATTCCAGAAACCTGGCAAAAGCAGTCCCTTTTCTAAAGTAACATATGGGTTGAAAAGTTTGCAACTTGTGCGCGACAACCATAAGTGGTGTACTTCTCAATGATGTTCAGGCTTTTCTGTGTACACGTTAGGAGCAGGCATATCCAGACAGGGTATTGTACTTCCAACAGCCATACGTTCGCACGAATTTCCACATGGATCAAGCCATGACACTCCCGAGAAAAGAAAAGAGGAAGATGTATTTCACTTAATTATCGCAGTCCGGTTACTTTAAAGCGGCCAACTGTGCTATTTCTTCCTTGCGTTGCTTGTCTATTCGGAGTGTTTTCTGTGTGCACGGCATTCCAAAAAGGCTTTGCTCAAGTCAGATTTAATTCATCGTTCTCTGTGGCCAACGATCATGAAGAACAGAAAGCCTGTGCCACTCACTAATTGTCATTGTAATGGTTAAATTTCCTTCAGTCTGTGCTGTTTATGCAAATGCCTTATACCATTTCATCCATCAATTAGAAAATTGACAACAGCTTGCAACAATATTACCAGAGTGACACACAGCTTTCAGGTGTGCAGTTGTGTGTTAATTACAGCACGGGCGTGGCAAGTAATCAGTCACTGCACCTGTTCGCTTAATTATTACAGGTTAAAGAGTGTGAGTTTCTGAGGTGTGTTCTGCTCTGCTCTGGCTGTTCATAAAACTGGTTCTTGGGGGGGGCGGGGGGGGGGGTTGTTGGGGTGTTCTCTTAGGTGTTCTCTTAGGTGTTCTCTTAGGTGTTCTCTTAGGTGTTCTCTTAGGTATTCTGCTATTAGCCAGTCTGCTATTAGCCAGTCAGTGGAAGCTCTTTACCACAGCGAGATCATCACCAATAGGATCCACTTGGATCGTCACATTCTGCTACTGGTAGGATCACAGTTCCACATGTTCTCTCCTCCTCATCTTTGACCTGAGTACCTTTTTCGTGCCCCCTGTCAGTTATTTAGCATTTCCCCGCTTGTGAAGGAAGGAGGTGATTTACTTTAATTACAGCTCAGTGTTGTCAGCCACTCCTGATGGGGATCAGTAATTCCGTTTTCAGTAATACTTACAAAAAACCTTATTTAATGCAGGGTGCATCGAGAAATAATTCTGCTGCAAGAATATACTTTAAATTAAATTCCTCTAAGGAAAAACATGAACCAAAAGGTGGTTTTTGATCATTCAACACAGAGACACTGGTATAGCTGTGTAAAACAAAGGTGGACACGCATTCGTGCATTTCCATTAACTGGTTATCCGGCGAGGTCCTGAAGTGTGGGCTTCAGCTGAGGGTACCTCCCACACAGGCAGCTGTGGGGTGTGTGCACACCTGAGCTGCACACCTCCCACCTGAGGACTGATGCTGTTTTATCCAGGGACCAGCAGCCAAGCGGCCATTAAGCAGCACAAAAACAGGGGAGGGCATGTTAGCTGAGCGTGTGCGGTTGGATGCAAGCCCGCAGCACCTGAAGGTCTGATGTGATGGTGCTATGCATCGGTACTCTTTGATGCGCTGAAAGAGACCCACTTGGGTGTTTCATTACAGTAAAAGAGTTAACAGAAAACATTCAGCGTGGAGCCATCACTTAGCACCACTTGTGAAACTCTGGCTTTGTACAGAAGCACAGATTTTGGCTCATTTGCATGCTGCATTCAATGCACTGGTCTGTATGTCGATGAAGTCATAATAAAGGGACATCTGTCGTGCCAGCAACCTTTCAGCTGTCTCTGAGCCAAAGGTTATGTTGTGAATGCATCTCTTCTGCTAGCAACACAAACTTCTACGCATGAAAATGACTCAAAAATAGCTCAGCTTTCAACTAAAGCTTGAAGCATCACGCTTGTGGTGGGGTTAGTCCGGGTTCTCGTCACGGACCTGTCACTACGATGTGCTGAAGTCGCTGAGTGCCGAGCCCCGGGCTGGCCAGAGCGGCTCAGCCAAGCAGAACCCTCCTGATGCCTGGCCCTGTCTCTACCGCCGCTGCGGCGAGGTGAGTGGTGAGTGAGAGACGCCTCTCCGGTGTAAATGCTAACCTCGGGAAAGGGGTACTGTGTATGGGATGCGTTGCTAGGGGTGATGAACGTATGGGACAGGTCTGCGGGAGGAGCATTTCTGTTTACACACACACACACACACACACACACACACACGGAGCTTCAGTGCCTCTGTCTGAACCTAAAGGGTACTGTTTTCCTGGTATCCCACCTCACTCCTACTGTTTGGCTCTGGGTTTATTTATGCACCTTTTTGTTTAATTGATGAGGTCCATCCTCATCACTGTTGTGCAAAGGGGGGGTGAAAACCTTCCAGCTGTCCCTGCAACGTTAGGATCCCTGTCGCGTTTGCCATTTGTAGGGAACCATCTCCAACGAAGGGAGGAGCACAATCACAGCACTCAGGCCTTCTTATTACGTGATAACAAAGGAAAGATGCTACCTGGGGGGGGGTAATCCTAGCGGCCCCTTGCCGACAGTCACTACATACTCAGAAAAAACACGTAAAAGTCTCGCCGCGAAGTCCGAATCAAACGAAGCGGACGAGTGGGCTGTGTTGAGCCGCTCAGACGTCTGCTGGCCTATTGTGTAAAGGTGCCACCCATTCAGACTCGCCGTCTGGAATTCAGAGCATCGGCTCACAAAGGTCACTCGCAAACGAAACGAATGCTGAAAAGAGGCAAATAAGTTTTACTCATCATTTAATCAATGGAAAAGTACATCCTATTTATTGCAGCCGTCCGGTCTACATCTAGACAGTCGCTTTTAGAATGTGACACACGGACGTCACCATGTAAGTAGTTTTCAGAGTAGACTACACTAAAGCTTTTGCATTAGCACTGCAACAAAAAACCATTTCCCTCTGTTTTATAATGTTCTGCAAAAGACATGAAAACAGGTTACATTCAGGTAATTCAAACTCTGAAACACCCTTTATCTTTCAATAAATGTTAAGCACAAATTATTTCAGGAAAAACTTGAGTACACGCAATGCATTTTGGGATAGTTTTTCTTCTTACATTACTTGGAGCCAATCAAAATTGAAATGCAAATGAGACAGCTTTGTCAGTCTCTGATAGGTGTGCGGACATGTGACGGGCAGGTGCTAAAGCTGCCCACTTTGCTACAGATGCACTGCACGTCTTTTAAAACTTTCAATCCAAGGCCATCAGGCGTCTGTTGGAAAAGGGACTCTGAGATTACTGGTCTATTGGCAGGGAGCCAAAAGGGAGCCATCAGTTTGATCATCACAGAGCATTGAAAAGCAGAGTGAGCTAGACACTATGCCTTTATAAACTTTTAGTACACAGCCGCCATTGCTTTGCGACGCCGCATTGTAATAATATCATAGCTTATCTTAGTGACACAGAATCGGCACAGCGCTGTGGTTTAGCTTCTTTGCCGAGAATCGTCCTCATATCAGAGTTTAGCCTAGTGTCTGCAGAAAAACCATCACTCGGTGACTCAGAGTGCTCATGACATCACAGCTTAGCGGTTCAGAATCTTCACAGCACCACTGACCAATGAATCATCGCTGCTCCACAGCCTTAGTACAGTGGTTGTGTAGCGAGTTGGAATCACTATAGCTCGATAGCTTAGCAACAGCACACCCATGAGCAGCTAGGTGGCTGGTGCTGCTGCGGTTTGTGCATGAGAGCTGGTGTCTGTGGAAAGAGACTCCAGGCAGATACGCCTGCGTTTGTGACGGCCCCGTGCCATTACTTGATTTTGTGTGGCATATAAGCCCAGGGGTTGAGCTACACATCAAGTAGTCTCATACGCAGCAGTGGCTCAAACAGAACAGAATCACAGAATGATTAGCCCATAAATCTTCCAGCGTTCGTGTACTCTTCATCTTTAATTAGGACAAACTTGTCCTGGGGCTGAGTGCCTCGTCTGTGACACTTTTTTTTCTGTGGAAAAGATTTGTTTCTGGAAACTTCTTTTCCCTCTGTCCTGTTAATGAGAACGAAGTCACAAAAGGACAGCCGTGTGTGTCGCTCTTTTTGCAGTGTACACATGCTCCTTCTCGCATGTCGACGATTTGTTTTTTCACTCTTGTTCCATTAGAAAAAGTACTTGGCAGTCTCATTCTGTTATGGAAAGCAGAAACTACAGTCTGAAACCCTTCAATACTGTGGAGCTAACGTGAGACTTTCGATAAATTATGAAGTTGAAGAAAAGCCCCAGACTGCATCTGAAAACCAAATATTAGGACCATCGGGTTGGAGTTATTTTAGCTGCTTTTATGCTGCCCTACAGATCCCCTCTTGACAGATGAGCATCTTGAAGCTCATCCACAGACCATTTCCTGATTTAGCCGTATATTTAGCCAATGCACTGTTCAACGTGTAAAAATGACCTCCAACAATCGGTAAAGTATCGAACAAATAGGCGGAACCTCACACGACGTGACAGCGCCCTTACAACCTATCCGTGGGTTTTCTGCATAACAACACTGCAATCTCATTGGCTTTGACAAGACCCAAAAGAACACGGCGGGCAGACGTCTGGTGCCAGTTGGAGCTGAAGAGTGTCCAAAGTCCCTTGACTGTTACAGAATTAGAGAGCCCCCGAAGTCCGCTTCCTTACAGCCTTGGTGAAAATCATGCTGCGCTCTCTCTCGGCAGTTAATAAAGGTGCTTTTGCTGCAATGGAGCAGAGGAAAGCAGCACAGAGAGACGTGTCAGTCGCCAATACCCAGAGTGCGCCTGTGCCATATCTCAATTGACATTCCATTGGATTTACCCTCTCACAATTCCAATTTCTGGGGCCGTTCCGCCCTCAGGTGTGAGGGATTAGCCTCGGAATGAAAATAGCTTGCTGGCTTGTCTTTTTTTAACAATGTGGGTTTTTGATACCGGAGAATACACCACACACCGTATTTTGTTGCATTTTTCTTCACCTTCAATTTCTTTCCCTCTAAAATCATATCAGCACGCCAAGGAAGGCCTTGCCCCCAGCGCTATTCGTAATAGTCTCATCTTAGAAGAAAACACAAGAAAATGTTTTGAGAAGATTTTGAATCAATATGAAAAAAGAACTTCTGATTTCATTAAACACTCTACCATGGACCCTTGTCCCTTGTACTCAGCCACCTGAAGTCAGGCAGCTGTTTCTCACTCGTGGGGCGACACGCCTTCTTGCCATGTTGCTGCCCTGGTACCAGCAGTACACTTCCAGAGAGCCACTCTGGTGATATGTGAGTCTCTACAGAGCACACCTGATCCCCCCCAGGCTCACCACCATTCAACACCTCCAAAAATAAAACACCCATGCCTTTCTCTACCAGCCTAATCTCAGCCATGACCGTATTCCCTTGTCGCTGTAAAAGGTATTTTCGGCACCAGTCAGAAAGATGGTGCTGAAAAATAAAGGACATAAAACCACTAGAGTGGCTCAAGGTGGGATGCCAATGTGAGAAGAGGGGTCAAGGAGGTGCCACCCTACAACTGAAGTCTGCCTTTTGGGGGCTTCTCAGGGAATGTGCAGGTAAAGCAAGACCTCTACTGGCCCTGAGATTGTGACAGTATTTTGGTCTCTATGAACAAGCATGAGGAAAATGCTAAATCTGTATGGCGGGGTCATCACCACTGAACACGGGCAGCAAAGAGCGGCACAAGGAGGAGCCCCCATGGAGGGCAATGAGCTGTCCAAGGAGGAGCCCCCATGGAGCAACGATGCGGCACTTGCACGGAGTGCCTACAATCGCCCCCCAGTGAAGACAGACCCCTGCTGTCCGTGTACTCTAAACCCGGCGGATTTCAGGTCCATCCAATGTGCCGTGCGACAGGTGCAAAGACAGTGAAATGATGTAATAAAAGCAATGAGCGAGCGATCGCCACGAATGTGATTCAGATCACGACGAGACGCTATGGCAGAAGAGCAGAACGGGGAACTTTGTTTGCTCTTCGTTTGCGAACTCTGAGGTAAACAAATCAATTTCAGTCAATTTGCTCCCTGGTAGCATGATTAATTCATTTGATGCAACTCATAATGCGACAAAGCGAAAATAAATAGAATAATAAATAAATAAACAAACAAACGGAAGACGGGCACGCGAGATGCCGGGCGGCGGCGGCGTCGGCCCCGCACAGCTGCGCGGCTGCCATGTGAGGTAGCGGCCCTCCGTCTGCCGTGCCGCTAATCACCGCCACAAAAGGATATAAAAATAAATAACCGCAGCAGTCGTACATCACTGTGCATCCCAATTACGAGGGCTTGGATCACCTCCAGGTTTGGGGCTTTTTTTTTTCTCCCCGTCTCTGCCGTAATTAATTCACTTCCCATAACCCTGTCTCCGTGCCCACGGTCAGGTGCGCCGAGGGTGAGGACAGCGGTGTCTAAGTGCCCGAACCCCAGCTGTCTGTGATTCCTGCTTTCTGTTTTATTGCTGACAACAACATTCCTCCCCCCTTTATCTATGGAAAAGGGTGTGAAAGAGCACCCTTCCTCACCTCCTCACCTGCCTCATGGAGTGTTCAGGCATCAATCCTAAGCGTGTGCTCAGTCCACACCACAGTCGTCCGGGTTCCTAACACCAGTATAGTGGTTTGGGGATTTATGAAGGTTTCTATAAAAAAGATCAGGTTCCAAATTCTGGGAATATATACCAAATTAGTATATGACTGATGACCAGTGCACGGTACTTCCACATTACTTTTTACAGTTGATCCTTTCATTAAGAGAAGTTAAGCACAGTGTGTTGTCAAACTCCTCTGCCATGTGGGCCATCAGCTGTCTGTCCATGCACAGCCAAGCTGCCTTGCTTAGTTCAAGAACACCATCACTTGTACATTAATCTAGCCAGCTTTGCTGTGACTACACTGCCCAGAGTCAGTGCTAAGACTGTAAGGCCTGCCCAGGAGTCCTGGACTAAACACTGCCCCAAACACCTCTCCTCTTACTACTACAGCCCCATACACCTCTCCTCTTACTACTACAGCCCCATACACCTCTCCTCTTACTACTACAGCCCCATACACTGTTCCTCTTACTACTACAACCCCATACACTGTTCCTCTTACTACTACAGCCCCATACACCTCTCCTCTTACTGCTACAGCCCCATACACTGTTCCTCTTACTACTACAGCCCCATACACCTCTCCTCTTACTACTACAGCCCCATACACTGTTCCTCTTACTACTACAGCCCCAAACACCTCTCCTCTTACTACTACAGCCCCATACACCTCTCCTCTTACTACTACAGCTCCATACACCTCTCCTCTTACTACTACAGCCCCATACACTGTTCCTCTTACTACTACAACCCCATACACTGTTCCTCTTACTACTACAGCCCCATACACCTCTCCTCTTACTGCTACAGCCCCATACACTGTTCCTCTTACTACTACAGCATGGTCCTTATTCAAGATTCTTCTTACAACCTGAGAGATCGTCAGACTGCAGCCGTGAAGGACCCACCTACTGGAGAGCATTTCTCAGACTCGGAGACCTGACTGGCAAGTGTGAAGAGCCAGCCAAGCAGATGTGTGGAGAGGAGAACACTACTCTGTCACAACATGGGGGGGAGGGTGGGGGGAGCTGTCTCCAGCTCCCTCGCGCCAGCGATGAGGAGGCGGCCCTCTCTTCTGCCTCTCTGTCAGACAGTACGCTTGAAAACATGCCCTCTCTTGGCTCCCTGTCTCCTTTCAAACAGAACATGAACACACAGGAACTCTGGCCACTGATACAGTACGAAAATAAGATGCTGGAAGGCTCAGTCAGAAAAGCTACACGGGCTTCCTTGGGACAGGACGCTGGCATCAAGGATGCCATACAATCTCCCTGAGGATGAGGGCTTTAACTCATGACAGATTAAACAGGAAGGAAGAACTGGGGTCACATCATTAAAGCATAGTTTCCCAAATCACAGTATTAAATGAGGACACAGTAACAAACCAAAATCATACATCAGAAGGAAGCGGCCGATGACTCACTCCTCTAAATTCATAATTTATATGTGACTACACATGGTGAGAAGATTCGGTGCTCTTCAGCTGCATTGTATGGTGTTCAGACTTGGTATACTTAATCAGAGCCACAAAGATGCATACACTCAGCAAAAAAACATAGAGCTCCAGCTAAATGTTTGCTGACCCTTGAGCTCTGGAAAGTTATCTGAATTGCACAATGTAACATCTGTCCTGCAGAAAGTTATCTGAGTTGTACTGTGTAACGCCTGTCCTGCAGAAAGTTATCTGAGTTGTACTGTGTAACGTCTGTCCTGCAGAAAGTTATCTAAGTTGTACTGTGTAACGCCTGTCCTGCAGAAAGTTATCTGAGTTGTACTGTGTAACGCCTGTCCTGCAGAAAGTTAT
>JABJVR010047174.1:0-20047 GCA_025773905.1 Chitala chitala | reverse complement strand
ATTAAAAAACTATTTTTTTATTTTGTTCTACCTTCACTCCCTATACAACATACTTTTAAATTTTTTTATTTTTTTTAAAAAAAAAAAAAAAAAAAAAAAAAAAAAAAAAAAAAAAAGTTAGGGACATAAATTACCACCATAGCAGATAAGTAAACAGAACAAAGTACACACCCTGAAAATAATTATTCAAAGCGATGCCAACTGACATTCAAGATGAGTTATTGCTCTGACATGTATGTGAAATGTTGCAAGTTGTTTTGGATAAAAGCGTCCGCTAAACAAATAAATGGACACAAAATGTGCATACTCTTACCTCCTTTGAGAACAAACACTAGAAACTGTAGCACTAACAAATCTGCTATTATCGTGTGAGATTTCCATCATCAAACTTTAAAGACTTAGAAATGCTTTGCTTGATCTAACAAGGTTTAACAAAGCAGAGCCACTTACACCGCAAAACACTGACAATGACATCCAAGTCAGTACTGAGTTTCTTAACTTGGTCGAGACTGGCGATCGTGGAGATCGGCACATACAGGTCGTTGTCCATCTGGGAAATGAGGTATGTGTCGCAGGCAAGATTATCTCTGTGACACACAGGAGACAATAGTGTAACCAAAGTATTATTTCCAGGTGAGCATCAATAATTTGTACATTTTTCTATTCTTCAGAGCAGACAACGGCTGCCAGAAGAACACGTTTCGCACTAGAGAAAAAGAGAAGCTGTCATTGTTAAGAAGTCCACGTCTCATAAAACACCAAAGCACAGGATTCTGCTGTCTGAACATGGCAAGCGGTTTAACTGTGTCATACTAATGTCTATTTCAGAGCACGTTCTTGATCACAAGAACATGCTACTGAAGACTGCAGGTGATGTCAGACATCAGTTTGAAGTCAGCAATTAGCAAGGACATGTTCCTTAACCAAAGTACTGCGTGGACTTTTCACTTTGCTTTAATTTCATTTTATCATAAGGTGTTTTAAATAACTAGTTAATTAAGCAATTACACATTGCAACAGCTACAGCAGTATCATGTCCCCAGCAATATGGATCAAAAATCAGCTTGGCAGTTTCTTGGGTTCAGACTGGCATTCTCAAAGAAATTACCTAGTTTTGGTCTAAGTTAAACTGCCAAGTGGCTACTTTGGATGTCCAGTCTGATTTATGTTTAGTTCAGCCGTTTGTCCAACATTTATATATGCAAATTACAACATTTAAAAAATGAAATAATAAATAAGTAAAATCACAATGTACATTGAATTTGTTCTGATGGAGAAAAGACAAGAGGATGGAGTGTGCATGAGGACACCTACCTTGACAGGCAGAACTCCAGTGTCTTCTTCAGATGGTCCTCAACGTTCTCCTGCAGGACTGGCTCTTGGCCATCTGATTTGCCTGGATAGAAAGAAAACAAAAAGTTGGCATTCTGTATTTTACACACTTATATAGACAAGAGCATAAATGACGCCAATTCGACTGAAATGAGTTTCATGTGTAGAGTCAATACACCATGCTACAATCAGCTATCAGTTTTCCTCCAGTGTTTTTTCTTCAACTTTCTGATAAAGCACCTTGGGGCAACATTGTTGTGCAAGGTGTTATACAAAAATTGAATAACTCCATAACTATTTTTGCCACTATAATGTTTAAAATTGAAAAAAAAAAATAATAAAAAAGTATATATGCTACAACCAGTACTAACATATTACACTTCTGAAAAAGACAGAAAAACACTCCAAGGACAATAAGTATAAGAACCAAGTGCTCACTTTTTGCACTTATTGACATTAACTTTAATTTAGCAATTTTCAGTTTTAACAGTTTCTATGTTGTTTTCAGATGGTTTAATAGTGAGATCTGACTGGTTTTGAAGATATTTTTTCATTCAATCGTTTCATCCACTCCAGTTTTAACAAAAATGTTGACAGAGTCCCCAAAGACACCTCACTGTTAAACCACACTTCAGTCCTGTAGGCTGAGAACATCTAAACTGAAGCCCAATTTAGTCTCAACACATCGGGTAGTGTGACTAACTAACCCAACTACTTGCAAAAGGCTACCAGAAACAGAGATTGCACATAGAGCTTTACCATCTGCACCAAGGTCTCCGCTGGCTGAGGTTTCCTGCCATGTCTGGGGGGCGCTGGGATGACCAAAACCAGAAGTCCTAAAGTAAAGCTTGGGACTGGGCCATCCCACACTATTAGGATTCATATCAGAAACCTTGGTGGAACCCTGAAGGCAAAGCACAACAACAAAACACACACATGCTCTGCTGTTCTTGACACAAATCATACATGACAGAGAATTAACCTGTAAATGTGCACCATGTACTAAATCACAGCGCACGGCATGAACATCAGCCATATAAAATCTGTGAAGTTCTGTAACATGAGCAATTCCTACCGTATTCTGTAAGCCCTGAGCACAAGACAGAAATGCAATGTTAACTGTTCAACTGATTAACACTCGACTTGGCTGAAGAGAAAAAGAGTACTGCACTTTCATAGGCATATTCAATGTACTGTGTACAATCCAGGACTCATTTTGTCCAAGGACTGCCCACAGCTCAGTGTGACTCAATACTTTTATGTTGCATTGCCAACTAGGGCTATTTCAACAAAAGTATTACGCATACCTGTACATAAGTGTGGAAAAGGTAACAAAAGCATTTCTAATAAGCATACTAGTGGCAAAATGACAGGTGTTGCACATAAATGCATTTGTTGTATAAAGAAATAAAATGGCATTGTTCATGCTACTGTAATAAAGGAGTCAGCCTCATGAACTGTTAGAAAAAAAAAAACACATTTGTCCAAGTTCTTGGGCAAGTGCCAGCAAATCAAGTAAATGATACTGACTAATTCATTATTAAGCTTATAGTCTCATATATGTTTAGGTTCCGAGTGTTGAGAGTTTTAAGTTATTTCTTAAATATATTATTTTTAATTATTTTCCCCAAAAGAAGTTGTACATTAATTGCACAATTTTAGATAACATAAGAGTTTAGGAACACCTATTCCTATAGCTTATATCCGGTTATGGCTGAAAATGTGTACATCATCTCAATCAGAAACAGTTCTCATCCAGAGAAACCTCCAGAGATCGCTAGTAGTATCTTAGAGAAAACAAGAAATTGTATCCTGAAATGCATCCTGACACACAAATCTCAGATGAAAAGAACTGAAAAAGCTATCTGTGCCCAACCCAATAGGTAAACTCACTGACAACAATCACTGTGTGAAAAATGACAGATGAACAGACAATAAATAAATAAATAAAATAAACAGCATTAAATATTTATTTCAGACTGAAATCTACAGAAGCACAACATTAACCAGAGCTCAAAGTCATAAAACAAGATAAAAATACTTTTCACTTACAGGTTGGCCGTTATTGCTCTGCCAGTTCCAGGCACAAGCATTATTGGAAACCAGATGGTTGTAGGGACACACAGTCAAGAAATTCATAGCAGCATCAAAGTCTTCAGAGCCAGCAGCCAGATGCACAGCACTGTCAGCCAGCACAGTGGTCCATGAAGGCTCTGAGAGACACTCATTGGTTGCTTTATTACAGGATGGAGCCGTCATGTGAAGTGGCTCCTCCCATGGCACAATGTAAGGACACAGATCCTTCTCTTCGCTCACGTCCGACTTTTCCAACAGGTTAGACACCATATTTAACATTATCTCACCTTTATCTCCCTCTGCTTCATCAACGCAGTCCACAATTGTTCCTAGTTCAGCATTGTGGAGCCCGCTCTTTGCCAAGAAATGTATCTCATAGGATGGCAAGGAAGCATAAACATCTATCTGGTCAGCTTCAACACCTGAAGTCTTTGAGTTGCTGTCACAGTGGTGCATATTATTATCAAATGCATTCATGGCATCACCCTCTGCTGGCCACTGGAATTTAAGGGAGAACTCAGTCGATGAACTGTGAGTGTTGAGGGAAATACTATTTTGCTGGTCAGGCCAGCAGTTTTCTCTAAGAGGTACTGCACAATCTGATACAACAGAGGAGATACCAGCTTTGCTGATAAAGTTTCCATTATTCTCAGTGCTCAGTGCAGTCAAAGTACTCTCTTGGTGGTCTTGGGTGCCCTTTGCATCAAAATTTGGGATCACAGCACTGAACTGGATCACAGGCTCCAGGAACTCCTCCGTCTTTGTCCTGGCCTTTGATGGTTCAAGTTCGGCTTCTGAATCAGCTACATTTCTGAAAGGTACACATGTACTTAATAGTCCGACCTGAGCACAAGACATAGGACTCTCTCCTATAGATGTCTGCCCTGCCATAAAAATGGAGGTGACATCAGCTGTGTCAGATTTTCCACCTTTATCTAAATGTTCACCCATACAGGAGCCAGACTCACTCAATGCTACAAATTCTGTGCAGTTTACAGGATTCTGTTGCACACCATCAGACTGCAAAGCATCCTTGCTGTTGAAACAGTGTTGTGAAGTTTTATTTTTGACTCCTGTTTCACTGTCCTGGATAAGGGGAAGTTGTACACTGGAATCTAGGTACTGATTTGCCTTGCCAGCATGATCCTCTGAGATATCACAGGCTTCTGACTTGAGAGCACTTACTGCACATCCTAAAGCATCATGTTCCATTTCATCTGAGGAACATGAATGATTTATAGGTTCTGACAGACATTGTCCCAAGGTGGAACTGGTATTAATTTCTCCAGAGACACTAAGATTGCTTTGTAAAGGTAGCACAACCCTTTCAGAGCCAACAGCCCTTTCAAACCGCGAAGAACCATCTGATTTGTCACATGGACCCAAATTCTCATTCCTGTTCTTGTATTCAACAGAGCACTCACCTCCCATGTTAAAGGAATCACACTGTGTACGTAGATTCATTTTTGGTCCAAACTGACAAGGTTCAAAAGAACTATTGGCTTTGCATACTTCAAAACAGAAGTGGTCGGCTGCTTCTGACTGACACTGTGTCACTACACTACATGCCCTCGATGTGCTACTCAAATGAGCATCCATACAATCTTTTTTTAGTGCCATGGGAAGCTCAGCTTTCAAAGTGTAACATGTTCTGGAAAGCAATTCTTCTTGAAGCTCCTCTGCACCCATATCCTTGCCTTTTAACTGTGGCTCGACGGGCCCATCACCTGGAACTGACTCATTGTTTACAATGATGTCGCATGGGCCCTCTGCAGCCACACCACTGCTTATGGAATTTCTCCTGTAACAGCCATCGTCCGCTACAATTTCAGAACTACCAAAACCCTGTGCAACAACTGACCCTCCAAAATTTAGTTCTGCAGTTTCCAACTCCACTGGGGTTTCACATAGATGTTTTGTCACTAAGCTAGCACAACCTGTGCATACAGAACCTGACATTTTATGATCTGATTCCAACTGAAAATGGTTCTCCTTTGGTAAATCCACAGAACTGTTCTCATCACCTGTACCTACATCAGCATCAGAGGAAACAGCACAATGAAAGACATCTAACCCCCGAATCTCTGCTTTACTTGTAAAATTACTCTGGTTTCTGCCACTTGTTTGGTCAAAATCCTTGTTGACAGACACAAAAGCAGTGTCTCCTGATAATGCCTGCACTGGTCCATTTGAATCTATATCAGAAATAAAGGAAGCACTTAAAAACTGGTTTCCATTCTCCTCTTTTCTTTCCAGCAGAGGACAAGATACAGCAGTGACCATAACGGGAAGGACTTCGGCTCCTGAGCACTTTGCAGAATCCGTACACCTTCTGCCTTCTAGGAATTTCTCCAGTGCTTGGTTTGGATAGACCACCTCACTAGACAATCCCCTCTCTGCAACAGCTGAGCAGTCTGTGTCTGGCACATTTCCCAACGTCTCCAGGCCAGCACCCCCACTATCGCATTCCAGGTCTTCGACATCAACGGAACAGATGCTGTAGAAACTCTGAGGCCTCACTTTTGTGGTTGTGTGTGGCTCACTGTGCTCCATGAATAACTCTGTCGCAGAGTCCACATCCTCCAAATCTTGTAATCCTTTAAACTTTGATGTGGAACCAGTTTCACCTTCCATTTCCTTGCTAAAAGTTAAGTGCCGCTTACGTTCAAGGAACAAAACATAATTTTTCTTAGATTTGTCACCATCATTTTTTGTTCTGCTGCTAGGAGAAGAGGAAAAATCTCCAAAGCCCCCAGCTCTATCCGGACATCTTTTCCTTGGAGAGTCAAAACATACTGGCAACAAAGGAATTTCAAGGCAGCTGCTGTCTTGCTCACTCTTATTCAAAGTCAGAAGGTCAGCTTTAAACTCAGCACACTTTTCCATGTCTTTCGTCAATTCCCTCCAATCCTTTTTGGCATAGTCTGAAATTGCTGCTACATGACCGTTTTTATATGATGAGTTGAAACTAAAGTCCTTATGGCTCTCCTTAAACTTATGGACATTTTCCTTAACAGCAACGTCATTATTAAACTCTTTCTGTGTCTCGGGATCTTCCAAAGGCCACGTGAAAGTTATACTCCCAGTCTGCATATGGCCTGTGCCATTCTCACTAGTACGACACGCCGAGTCAGTCACTACACTCGTGTCCGTCTCTCCAGTTCTCCAGGCATGCTCCAATACTTTCTCCTCTGCCACTCTGGCCATAGTGCAGACACTTTCCCTTACCTTCTCTTTCACAGAGTCCTCCCGAAATGATGCACTAAGCAGACTTGTTTGCTCACTAGCCAAGTTTGGGTTCAGTTCTTTACTGTAGCAACAACCCATGTTAATAGCAGATCCAAGACTGAACTAAGACATGAACTCAGTACTACGGCCCGAAGGCAAAGTGAAACCAGATCGTCCCTCCCACTAATCTTGAGGAGCGGCACTCAGGCCACCCAAAATAGCACATGTAAATCTGGGTGAAGAACTCACTTGCTGCTGTCATTCAATCCAAGCCCATTATCACTGTTCTTTTACACCCACTCCCCTCAACATACCAGACTTTTCATGACTGGAACAAACAGGCAAGCCACCTTTCATACGCAAACTAAAACCAAGAAAGATGTGCGATGTTACGGCACTGTCTCTGTGAGAAGCTAAGACCAAAAGGCTCATTCTGCATCTTTGCCAACCATGTAACCACAGTATAAAAAAAGGATAAAAAGAACAAATGTTTCTTTTAAAATGTTATTTTCATTTTCTTAAAGAAGCCATCATCCCATTAAAAAATTATGGTATATACACACAAGATATATAAACAAACAAAAAATGTACTTAACTGAATAACACATGAATAGCCTTCTGGTGAGAGAGGAGACTGTGTGGGGTACCAGTGATTGTCAGCAGAAGTCCAAATCCAACATGTTTTTGACAATTAAACAGGAAAAGTGTAAACCTGCCAGTGGCCCATTTGTGTTGACACATATATTTAATGTCCTGTACATTAATATACAGGATCTCCCCTCCTGTAACAATTTCAATGAATGAAAAATTATATTTGTATCTTGTCCTAATATTTTCTTTTACATCATTAATACTGTTAGTTTGTAAAGTGACACATAATTCTTACTTAAGGTAAACCAGTGTTGAAATTTTTCAGTGCTGCAAGGTCAGGATTTGGAGACAGACTGCAGCCTTAAACAGATGCTACAGATGATGTTGCATAGCACATTAATGTTCTAAAAATTTCAACGCATTACTCCTTACACATATCAAAAGCAGTAGTGCGCTCAGCCATATAATTATGCACAGCACTGTACAGTAATACTGCACAGCTGTATTATGGAATGTAACTTTTATAACAGCCAAGTTAATAGAAATGTCCTTCAGTTTCACTCCGACAAGAGTAGCGCTGCCAAAAAAGAACAGGTACTCGCCAAGTCCAAGTCAAAACCACGCAACTCTTGAGTGTTTTTAGCCTTTGATTTTAAAATATTAAAGTTTCTTTTCCAATAAAATTAAGACCTTATAAAATACTGTAGTATATACCTATACAGTATCATCACGTAACTAATTTTTAAGTCACGCCCAGTCTGACTTGCGGCCGGTCGGTCCCAAACGTGGCCGCAAGTCGAGGCATACTTAGTGTACAGAAGCAAACAGCCTTGGCAGAGACCCCAGGGCTTGCGTTTTATTTTGGTCCTCGGAATAAGATGTGTCTGAAACACACCGCGTACATGTACACATGTAAAGCGAACAATGTGAATAACAAGCCCAGTGGTTCTGAATCCGTAAGTTACTCAGTGCACTAACATGTCATATATGGTAGCCCTAAACTGTACACTAACAGCTGCATTGCTAGGTAATATGAAATGCAACTATTTACTGCCTACATAAGTCACAACACTAATAAAGTTAGAGTGAGCTAGCTGCTCAATACACCCGGATCTATCGGTTTATTAGTCCCATGTAAGTAGGCGGTAGTATCGTCAGGTAGGCAGGTATCAGGCCATCTGACTATTCTGAGTACCCCGATTAGATTACGACTTGATACGTTCAGTTTAAATGAAACTAGAACTATAAAAGGGATCTGAATGCCTGTTTAGCACAGTATTGCATTGCTTGGCTAGAGATCTGAGCGCATGCCTCTGGAATCTGCGCACATTTTTAAAAGACAACTTTGGCAGTAACCTGCGCTGTACCAAACGGCTGGCATTTAGATGCCGCAGGCAAAAAGCCTGCATGCATTTACTGGTGACAGGGGCTCCGTCGCTGCTGTGAGGAGTTTTCTACACAGGCTAAGTGCAAAATCACATGCTAAGTTGAATGAGCAGCAAAGAAAATGTCACATCCTGCGAATGATGGCGAGATCCGTGATTCTAACTGCTTATTCAACATAACGGGCACACATAACCACGCGGTTACAATAACCTCTGTCTCTTTAAAATGCCGGGGTGTAAAAATCGAAACAAATTTTCTTATTTTCTAAATTATGCATTGGTTTACATATACGCACACTTTACAAATAACTGCAAACTACCTAACTTAGATGTTGAGTCATTGCTTTCACAACAGGGCAAAACCAAAACGGTGCAAACATCTGGTTTCATACTTACTCTCAAACGCATCCAGCCAACCTCCACTACAAACCAAAATTTTATTGCGACAGCTCACGGCGAGACAGCGGCAGCGGGTTAGTAGCTCATGAAAGCGCCGTATTGAGTATTAACGTGCATGCAGATGTTGCCGTTCTTATCGTTATTGTTGTTGTTGTTGTTTGAACGAGCGCGTTTTGCTCACCTGTCCACTCTCACCTGTCGGCACTGCCAACCAGGGCAGCTCTGCTTGCAAAGAGCAACGATTGTTGCCAACCAAACACAGGTGAAGGAAGCGCTTTACTTCCAAGCTACAATACTTATATTAAAATTTAACACTGCCTCCCTTTATTGTACTACGTACCAGCCGGGTAGTGGTTACGCTCTTTTTCTACAGTCCGATGTTGTGCTCAAAAAGTTGTTTTAGAGTGTGTTAATGTTACGCTTGGTGCCAAGTTTTCCTCTTCTGTTGTGAATGTTAAACTTTACCTGGCACCATCCAAGATGCGGGGAGGAGACAGCGGTCCTCCTATCTCATTAAAGTACGTCGCCGGAGTACCATACCCAGTTATACCCGCCTACCTGCGGCTGAGACGGAGCTTCACTCATGACCGAGCACCGGACCGCAAAGTAGTTACAGTGTGCGCTGAAATCGTCGGCTACACGGAATAAGGGAAGAAAGCAACATTTAAACAAAAAATGATGTACAGAAACAACTTTGAAACTATGACATACCTATAAAATCAATAAAGGTTGTGCCAGGTAGTCCACTCCAAGAATAATTTTACACCTTGGGACAAGGTTAATCAGTTAGATTTCACTTGGAACAAAGTGTCACAGACCTAACTTACTGTGGGCAGAATACCTCTCCCAACAAACCACTTAACGTTTTATATAGATATAACAACATATAATGAAGAATGGATTGGAGCCAGATAAAAGTTGTACATGGACTGGCCTTGGGCCACTAATGAATTAAAGCTTTAGATCAGGGATGTGAAAGCACGTTCCTGGAGGGCTGCAGTGGGCACAGGGTTTTGTTTCAGCCAATTTCTGCTGTTAATTGATTCTTAATGTCAAATAAACATTATTGACTTTTTGAATAATTACTGTGTCGATCCAGAAATTCAAACAAGCTTAATTAATTATAATAAGAGTTTTTAAACCATGACAAGTGCTTACTGATGTAATTTCTTATTTTTTGACGGTTATTGTGTATCTTTAATCTTTAAATCCATTTCTTGTTAATGTTCGCTTAAGTCACTGCTCCTGATTAAGAAACCTTTGTCACTGGCACCTGCTTCTGTTGTTCATTAATCATTATAATTTGAATATAATTAATGAGTAGTGGTTTGAATTTAAAATGATGCTACATTATCCAGACATTTTCTGCTCAAATTCTGCAGTTAGAGTGTCATTGTAAATTGTGATTTATATTTTTGTTTGAAATCTTAAAGCATAAGAGTCACACTTAACTTTCTTCTTTATAACCTTTTTCTGAATCGATTAAGACAACTAAGTGCAGACATATGGAGCAAGGATGTTCTGGTAATTGATATTAAATTAAAGTAGTGGTGAAGTTAAAATAAATAAAGTTATTGGAAGAAAAACCTGCACCCACTGTGGCCTCCCAGGATCAGGCTTTGACAGCTCTCCTTTAGAGTTGTGTGTTCATACAGTGACAAAACCTGAACCTTATGCTGGATAATAAATATAATTGAACATTTGATCTTTATATATTTTTTTCTACTTCTGAAACACTCTAGTCTTATACTTATTGTGTATTATGATACTGTCACCTTGCATCTCCAGGCCCTGGGTTTAATTCCCATCTTGGAACTGTGTCCATAGAGTTTGCATGTTTTCCTTGTGCTTAGCAGGTTTTCTCCGGGTTCTCTGGTTTCCTCCTGCGGTCTGAAGATATGCGGGTTAGGTTAATTGGTCTCTCCAAATTGCTCAATGTGTGTGTGTGTACCCTGCAGTGGGTTGGCGCCCTGCCCTGTGTGTCTCCTGGGTTGGGTTCTAGGCTTCCTGCAACCCTTAACAGAAGAAGCTGTATGAAAATTTAATGAATATAATTATTTTTACTTTATTTTAAATTATACCTTACTCTTTGATTATGATTTTCAAATGATCAAAAGTTGGTGCTCGAAATATTAACAAAAGTTCACAAAGGCCACTTTTTTGGTTCATTCGAAATATGTGGTCTATTGTCATTCTGTCTGCTCGGTCTCTAAGGTATTATGAAAAACAGCTCATGAGAAATAAAATGTTCAATATTCAAACTCTTGCTCGGCCCTCCAGGCGCTTTCACCTGTTTCTGTTTCTGTCCTCTAGAGGGAGTAGTTGTGTCGCCTGCAACTGCGCCATTCGATTGTGTAAAATGCCACCAGATGGCAGCTTAGGATTGCTGCTCCTCCGAAAGGTGTGGTGCCACTCAAAGTAAATTTTTAAATAAATAAAAAATATATATATTTCGTTTTTAAAAATATTGTGGCTAGCTTTTTAAGTCAGTGTTACTTGAGCCGCCGAAATGGACCGGAAAGGTAAGTTGCCGTTTGTTTGTGTCAGTGTTTTAAACGTAAAAAGGAATATGGAGCGCATACAGTATTAAAGATGGAGGACAGAGAGGGAGGGAGAGCACAGGTGGGGGATGGGGATGGGGATGGGGATGGGGGCGGTTCGGGTAGGCTGACAGATAACATGTGCTTTCTCTTGTGTGCATGTAGTATTAAACAGTTTGGGTTGCTTTTCTTTCTCATTGCGGACACTTAAAAAGGGCTGGTCGATTGCTACAATATGACATTTTGGTGATGCAGAGGACAATATATTGGCAAGGTTTTCCTTACGTTGGCATGTAATAAATTTTGATGGGGCGAGTCTTTTTGATGTGTGTGTGTGACTGTGTGTGTGTGCGCGTGCACGCAAGGCTGCAACACAGACAGCTTAAGCAACTGTCTAAAATAGGAGCGTTGTCGACTGCCCTTTATTTTACCGTGGAGACGGCGCGCAGCTCCATACAACATTAAAAAAAGTACATAACAGTCTGAAGAGTAGGTGGGTTGGTATCAAATATTTTTTAAAAAGATAGTTAGTTATATATTTTGCATATAATGATAATTTTATTTGTAGAAGTAAAGCGGCAACACTGAAGCATTATTTCTTATGAGAATGTAAACTGTCAGCGTCCAGATGACGTCACATCTGTATCAGTCACGTTGTGCTTCATCAATTGTAAATAAGCGGTGTGAAACCTGTTTACGTTTACAGAATTTCAAGCTGCTGAACTGAAACCTCTTTATAGGCATTCTCAAGTGTAGGGAGTTCTTTTCCCTTCCAAAGGTCTTTAAATAGTAGGCAAATTATTTTAGTCTTTTTAACGCAGCATCCGAGTAATAGGAAACATCATTTAAAATTTATTCAGCAAGATTATATCCATTCAATTTATAACATGCAGCTCCTTTCGACCTGTCAAAAGTGTTCGCTGTCACGCTTCATTAAAAACTATGTAGCTCAGTTGTTAATGCGTTTGTTGTTAATAAATGTACCTTAGATTTTTACAGGGCGAGTTACACAGCTGAGCTTTGTATAATTGGAATCAGGTTTATTGTGACGTGTACAGTGAAACAAGCAGTTGCACTGTGCAGTGAAATTCTTACTCTGGGAGCCCCGAGGAACCAGTGTACACAATAAACTTAGATAAAGTAAAAAGGAGTTAAGAAAGTGAGAAAGAAAGAAAAACACATTGATAATTGTCAGGCATCATGTCAGTTGACTGCACTTTCTAGCAAGAGACAGACAGGACTATGACTCAGTTATGATGTCCTGAATTTCATATGACAAAGGAGAGTTTAGTGTGATCCTTATAGTGGAAGGACAAAACTAAATACCCAGTATACTGGATACAGTGTCCAGCGAGGTAGTGTGGTTGGAATTATGGTGGAGGTAACAATGAAATTTTAAAAAAGAACTTTGTAGACTCAAACATTTTGAAAAATGGAATAACATAACACAGAAGTCTGAAGCCAGGCTAAAAGCTGAGTCTGTTTGTACTGTGAGACTCCCATTACCTCGTGTTAATGTTGAAGTTTAGTCTTCAATTGACATGGTCAGCAAATTGGCCCTCAGGTCATCATGTTTCAACCGGAACCTCAGTAGGTTAAAAATCCAGTTATATTTGTGTGGTTGTTTTAATTGCCTACCAATGCCTACCTGACATTTATGCAAGTTTTCTAGTTCTCTCCTACAGAACAATCTTGTGCAATTCCTGTAAAAATGTTTGAAATATTACTGTAGTATAATTTATTGGGTAAAGAAATGCTTGTGGAGGTATTGTAGTAATTTGCATAGTTGGCTTTGTTGATGGTTACATTCTTTCATCCATTGAAATGCTTTTTAACAAAGTGCTCTTGTAGTTTTAACTGCCTGGAATTTGAAGGAGAGGCTATTTTGGCTAACATTTCATAGTGCTGTCATGGAAACGTAGCTACTGAAATTTTCTGAAGGCCATTTGTAGAAACACACATTATTATTTTTCTGGTTCATTCAGTTGTAGCTGGATGTCAGTTGTTGCCAGCAATATAAGACAGCTGACTTTGATAGAAAGCCGGTGCAAAACGCGGTATCATGTTTGTGTGTGTCAGGTGCGCTGGAATGTCAGAGGGGGAACATGGTCACAGCACTACATTCTGTGGAGCACTAATTGTTGTATCCGAAGTGCGCTGTTGTACTTGGAGATCTGTACTCCTTGCCTACATCTGAACATTTGCTGATTTCACAGACCCCTTAGCAGACGATGCACTACGATGGAAGTACTTAATGAGGATTTTCCAATTGAAAGGGTTCAAAAGAACAGTATGTGGTGCTTTGATTCAAAGTGAGTATAATTTGATGTACACTGCCTCTTATTTAAAGAACAGAACATAATTTACGTAAAGACACAATAGGAAATAAATCTGTATTTGTGTGTGCAAAATCTGCAGTGGATTATAATAATTCATTTAATGTGTCTTCATTTATGCTTGAACAGCAAAGGGGAAAATTGCTCTATGGATGAGAACAATAGTGGAGACCTTTAGCTTCTCCTGTCTCTGTGCTGGTTTGCCTGAGAAGTTTTTTTTTTTTTTTTTGTGTAAATGGGTTATATAAATTCTAAAGTTGACTGCTTTCATGTGCAATTCTGTAGACATAGCAAAGGCTAATAAAACCCATTAGCAATTGAAATAGACCAAAGATAAACACCTAAACTCAGTTTTTTAAATATTCTCTTCCCTAGCAATGGTAGCAGTGTGGCCAAGAAGATGTTTTTCATAAAGCTGGGTTGTAAAGATGCTGAGATGTTACTGTAGTAGTTAGAGATTCATAATTTATAATATTAAACAGTGGGTTTCAAAATGACACAAAACAGTCACTGCCCATGGATATATACCTGTGCGCAGACACACACACACACATACACACACAGGCATACAGGCAAACGGAACCTAGTGAGAAATCTACCCCTGCAAAATATATGAATGTGCTTGTCTTTTTAGCCGCCATGAATGCAGCTGCTATGTTGTTTACTGCATGTTCAATCCAAGAAGGCCTTATAACCCACTCTGTTTACACTGAACGGCAGCAGTTGCTCTACTGGTCGCCTCCTGACTAGTTTACAGACAAGGCAGAGCTAACGGGGGCCAGTGTAACTGCAATGGGTGTCTGAAACAGTGTGGAGTCACTCTCTTCTGTCTGGGCAGATGTTTTTGTTTCTTGTAACCATCATATCGCTTAGTTCTAGTGCAATAGAAGCTGGAGACCTGAAATACAGAAGAAGGCTGGCCTTGGTTTGTTTCCATTTTAAAAGCTAGACTCCTCAGTTAACAACCCTTAGCAAAATAAAATTTTATTAGCCTGTACTTGGATGGAGCTAATATATTATTAGTAGGCAAATATATCTCAGTTGAAAAAATAATGCATCTAGGATTCCATACTGCTTGTTGCATCCCAGTGTTGTGAGATGTGTACACAGAACAATAATTCCAGGTTGAAGTGAGTTTTATTGTCAACTGTTTTATTATTGGACTGTTTTTTTAATGGTTCTGTGACATTGCAGTTCCCTGCATTTCCGTGTGCTGCCTTTGGAGTGAAACTCATTGCAAGTCAAGTGGTTTTTTGGGCAGATTGTGAGGATGACTGGGAACAATTGCCCTGTTTCATTCAGGTCAGCACCTAGAACATCTGTGGTCTCTTTGATGATACCAAATCATTGGTGGCGATGAAGTATTAATATTGTTATCTTTCCAGTGTCATACACATTTGACTGGGATAGTCTTTGTTTCTGAAGTAGATGCATACTTGCTTTTGATCCTCAGGAAGTAAGAGATTTGTATTAATATCTGAAGAAACACAGGAAGTTGCATTAAGCACTGACTTAAACAAGCATTCATGTCAGATATCTGTGAGCTCAGCATTCAGTTATTGTGTGTATGATGAGGATTTTACAACCTATACAGATAGTGCTGCCATAATCTTACTCCATTTACTGTACAAGTGCAGATGTATGCAGTAGGAACATGGAGGACTCTCTCGTATTGTGGATTTGTGTATAGGATTGGCTGTTAGAAGTTGTGCTGGACATCACTTGCTTTCAGTTGCACAAGCCTTTAGGTCTATGCAGTCTGTTCCAGTATGGGATGTATTTTTCACTAGTATAGCCTGGCCAAAGGGGTTCTAGGATTGGGCTTCCACCCTCCGCCACATACATCCAAATATCCTGTCTGGGACTGGAGCAGTGCAGGTTTTTCAGTTTTTTTTTTTTTTAAGGAGCTCAGTAAAAATGTTATCTTTTTTCCCCTCTGGACTAAATGAATTTGTTGCATTGCTCATATTGGTGGCGTTAAAATAATGATGTAATAATTGTTGTTTAATAAGTGCATTTTTCTGCCTGCCATGGATTATAGTATCTGTGAGGAGGGGCGGTGCTGGCTGCTGTCTCATTTGTGCACGACTCTCCTCTGCTGGTTATTTTTATCCACACTGTTTCTCCAGAATCCTCCCCTTCCGCGTTCATTACTGACCTTGCAGCTACCACAGGGAAGCTGGCTGAGGTGTGGAGACAGAAGGACGGGTGGGAGGACATGGTCCCGGCTGTAGAGAACGCGAGCTGAACAGCCACGGCCAGTTCCGGAAAGCAAGCAAACATGTTGGCTTTGTCCTGATCTGAGTGTGAGAAAGCAGGCTGAAGGTGCTGTAGTAATGAGCCAGTCTAGATGGCTGCACTCAACCAAGGAGCATTTTAGTGCTTGTGGACCTATTATTATTGCTGGTATTATCATTAAGAAGACACCATCGTGAAATCTCTGTTGCCCTTGGCAACGATTCATAATGGCATTATTACTGAAAGTAGATTTAAGAAGAAAGGCTATCAAAGCCTGGAATTTCTCTAGCCACCTGCTACCCCCTTTACTAGATAGGAATGCAGAAATATTCTAAGTTGAATTTTGCTGAAAATGAATGTGGAAATGTGTATCTCTAACCAATGAAATGTTAAATAAAATTTAAAACAAAGATACTCAGTTAACCAATGCACCATTATAGAAAGCTCATTACCTTGAATTTACTTTTCTTTATGCAGAGTACACCTCAATAACATAATTCAGCAAATGTAACTGTTCTCGCATCAGATAATTTAGTGCTCTGGAGATATATGAATGTAATTGTAATATTGCCTTTTCTCAGTGTGTATGACTATTACCACATTAGTGTGTTTTAACTGTTTGAAGGTTTGTGGTCATGTGACGTACAGTACATGCAGATGAACGTGTTAAAGCTAAATTGTTGGTAAGCATTACGGGGCAGACATACACAGTATGGCATGTCTAGCATGCTTCAAACATCCCTCATCATATGGACCTGCCCATTGAAGAGCATTGTCGGGGAAGAAGTTGTTGTTGTTGTTGTTTTTGTCCAGAACAGCAGCTCTGAATGATGCTGGCCCAGGAGGGCAGGAGCAAGGTTGACATGAGAGAGTACCTGAGTGTTCTTATGTTGGGAAGCAGACACAAAAATGAAAAGCAGGGTATTATGTATTTAAAGGGGCAGGATACACCATTTCCTCAGGCTGTGCCGTTAGCTATACGTTAATGTACACATTACCCAAGAAGCAGGTGAGTGATCTGCTGTGGGATAAGAAGCAGGTGAGTGATCTGCTGTGGGATAAGAAGCAGGTGAGTGATTTGCTGTGGGATAAGAAGCAGGTGAGTGATCTGCTCTGGGATAATTCCATACCAAGAGCAGCCATGTGATCCCAGTTTCATGATTTTTTTCTTTCTAATCATCAGAAGGTCAGCAGCTATGATCAGATCTCTCTTGCATCATAATCACCTAACCTGCATCATCATCACCTAACATGCAGAACACAACTCTTCACATATGTATGTTGTTTGCATGTATAACATCACTTTACCTTATTGCTGTCTTCTTTCACTTTGATTGTATAATTCAAGTCTCTGTTTTCTTGTATGTCTGGAAGTTGTTAAGAATGCATAAATGCTGAAGACCATCTGTTGCTCTGGTAACTGTTCTGTATTACGCTGTGCTCTTGTTAGTTTTTATGGCTGATTTCTGTTGGCCAAAGGGCATGGCAGACTGCAGATAATTGGACATTATTACACAGCTATGGTTGGGCGAATGTGTCAGAATGGGATGTGTTCCTTTTTAAAGTTTGCCATTGAGTGACCTCCCAGTTCAACAAATAACATGGTAATCTACGTGAAAAAAACATTACCGTGGTCTTTCATATGACCAGTCAAAATCATAAGGAAGTAGAACTCCAGTAGGCTTGGCATACAGTTACATACATACTTTGTGACTTTAAAACCAATTTTCCTATACTCATTTTGGTCTGCTGTAAAAAAAGATGTTTTGTTGTTCTTATTTGTTAGACATCATCCATCAGTTGTTCTGACCTTTAAAGCAAAACCTTAGTAATGGCTTATTATTGTCATTCTCATAAATTTATATAATCATTATAAATAGCTTATCAGAATTAATCTATCCATTATTAATGCTTCATCCTTATCGTCATGATGAAATGTATCATCATCACCACCAATATTACTTTTTCCGAAGAAAGGGATTCCCAGAAGCGTTCTCAGAAGACGGTAAGACTATTTAGTGAAGCCCATAATATGTCACAGTACAATGGATGATGCAGGTTTTTCAATACAAACTGATTTAGGAGAGAGAGTGGCAGTCAGTGCCAAAGGGTGTGATGTCATCTGGCCAGTGTGCACCTTGCATTGTGGCGTTCAAATCCAAGGTGCCACTCTCTTCCGCTAAAGCAATATTTGTACTGCAGTCAGCCAGAAGTAACACATCTGTTCTCCTGATGCCTAAATTGCTGTTGCTGTTTCTTTCTACATGAGTCAGTTTAGCACTGGTATTAATTCTTCCGTTGTACAACAAATCCATCTTTTAAATTGGATACATCCAGGGCATGCAACCCTGTCACTAACTGGCAGAAGTGACAAATATCCCATGAGAGTATAACAAACTTGGTTTTGCTGTATTTTGGCTGTAACAATAAAACTGTCACAGAATTGAACATTCTTTTTTGTCATTTGTATGTAAGCCAGTTTGAGTAGTGAAAATGTACAAAATGTGCGTGTTTTGAATAAATGTATTAAAACAATGTTTTGTTTTGTGATTTATCTACATTACCTATGGAGAAATCCAGGTTACAGTGCTTAGCTGTGTGGAAAGCACATTTGAGGCACTGATACGTTTGCATCAGTGATGTGTTATTGTATAAAAAAATAAATACTTAAATTATAGACCTTTGTATATGTGTGACTGTATATACTGCTTTGGGGTGAGTGACTTGATGTTTTCTTTTGTCAAGCCACACCATGCTGAAAGCAACTTTGAAAAAATGTATCCCATGTACACCATCCAGTCAGAACATTAGGAGCACCTGTCTAATATGCTGTTGGTCCTCCACATTCCACCACCACCACAGCTCTGACTCACGAAGGCATGGACTCTTCAGGACCTCTGTTGGTGTCCTTGGTATGTGACGCCAAGACATTAGGAGCAGGTCCTTTGAGTTCTGTAATTTGGAGCTATTGTAGATCTCACTTGTTCTAGCACATTCCACAAATGCTCAGTTTGATTGAGCTCTGGGGAATTTGGAGACCTTGAGCTCTTCATCATCCCTCAAATTATTCGTGCAGTGTGGCAGAGTGCACTGTCCTGCAGAAAGAGGCCACTGTCTTCAGGGAGAACCATTGCCATTAACAGGTGTACTTTGTCCACAACAAGGTTGAGGTTGGCAGCACACTTCAGACTAACGTCCAAACGAACGATTGGACCCTGAGCTTCCCAGCAGAACATTGTCCAGAGCATCACATTTCACCAGCTTCCCACAGTGCATCCTTGTCCATCTCTTCCCCAGGTAAATGGTGCACATGTATCTGGCTGGTCACATGATGTAAAACAAAACCCTCCTTCCTATGCTGTGCCAAGGTCGAGTTATAAGTCATGTGCCCATTGTCATCATCTCGCCAAAATGGTTTCAATCTTGTTAAAGTTGTACAGGTCTTTATGCCCACCCATTTCTTGTGCATCCAGCATATCAACTACGAGAAACAACTGTTAACAACTGCCTAATATACCCCAGACCTTCACATGTACCACTGTTACAAGATAATCAGTCTTATTCACCTTTCCTGGGAGTGGTCACAATGCTTTGACTGAATGGTGTATAGTGGAAACAAACAAATATTCCAAAAATTTTAGAAGTTTCTCGGTTTTTCTTGGTGTACCATGTTCCAGTTCTCATTTGCCGTGATCATACCTAATATGAAAAAAACAATTTTTTTACTCTGCAATTAAAATCAATTTTACTACCTAAGCAGTAGGTAGTATAATGATTGTTTGAGCTAAGAGAAAATAATTATTTATCTGACACTTGTAATGAAATGAGGAGCAGTATGTAGTAGTGGTTAGAGTACCGGGCTCTGGACCTGAGGACTGTAATGTAATGAGTATAACAGCAGTATGTAGTAGTGGTTAGAGTA